>JAQIUQ010003575.1:0-175000 GCA_030378365.1 Hybognathus amarus
TTGTTTATGCATTCTGTAAATAGTGCTTCATAAAGTTTCAAGAGCTAGAACTATTTATGTGTCATTTTAGCTCAGTCTGAGCACTGAATAATTGGCCTCAACCGAAACAAGTGCACAAATAAGGTAAACTCAAATAACACTGCAATTGACTAAGTTTCTGTGCATATATTAAACATGGAGAATTAAAAAATTTCTAATGTGACGACTTGATGCATTAACTGATTTATCACCCTACTCAGTTGTTCTACTTTAGACTGCTTACAGAACAGATTTCATCTGCAGAAATATTCATTAATCTATAACAAGCTAAAGCCTGCTCTGATCTCTATCAGCTCAGAAACTGCATAGCATGATTTAATTTTACCATCTTTCATGGTTGGAAATAGATATAATGTCTTTAACATCAGTTGCAGTCTCATCTTGTGCATTTAAAAGCAGGGAGAAACACTTCTGGATTTAATTTACTGTGAAGTTAAGCAAATTCATTTCATAAAAGTGTGCAGATTTTTGCATACTAAGATCATCTAAAATGTCAATGATGCTTATTATTCTTTTTAAAAAATTAAGCTATCTTCATTTACAGGTAGAGATTATATTGTAAATAGATTAAAATTTATTAAAGATTGATATAAACATGTCTTTTCTGAATTTAAAACTTAGAAATATCTCGTTGTGATTTACAGAAACATCTGGCAAATGAAATAATTATATCTGAACTTAGCACGTTTTGTATTAGTCTGATTAATCTCTTAGTAATTAAATCTGCACTTGAATGAACAAGGAAAAAATACACTTCATTCATTTTTGCTTTTGAGTAGCTGATGCATAACAGTTACATACATAAATGCAAATTGTAGGTCATATAACAGGTCATCGTTTCTTTTAGGTTTTCTAGGTATAAAATAATAAAAATGCTATTTAAACAGTTTTACTTCATCTATCACACTGCAGGCTGTTACCGGTTTCTGTTACCAAAAGCATGCACAGTTTTTAATGTGTTAAACGCAAGCAAAATGTTGTCTGTCTATCATTTACACATCAAAACAGATTAAAAAAAACGTCACAGAGACAGCCAGAATTGACATTTTTAGATCTAAAATCAATCTTCAAGGGCTAAATTGACTTTGTTGAACTACAAATCTAATCTAGGCATAGCAGCATTTGCTGCAGGGCAAAAATATGAGTGAGCAAGAGAATGAAAATTTTCAATATTTGAATTCTGCTCACATCCCATCTCAGTAATGTCTCTTTCAAAGGCTCCAGGATCTGTGATAATAGCCAATGAATGATGAGGCCTATTGCATGCATTAGGACTTTTGTTCCCTTGCCCTATTCAGAGAGTTTTCCGTCAGCGTTTGGATTCATGGACTATAAAGCCATCTATCCCAACACTAGGTTGATTCAAAAGAACTTTCCCAAGAATACACAAACAGCGGTGCCTCAGGAAACTCTCTGGATAATGGTAGGTCATTTCTGTTATTTTGCTGACATTCAGCCAAATTCTCATAAAGAGCTGAAATTACAGTGGCTGCTAAAAAAGAGGAAATGGATTTCCTAATACCAAAAGCATGTAAGATGTCAGATAGGTGCTAGCTAAGTCAACATAGAATATGTTTATTAAAATTATGCAGAGCGACTTTGTGCAGCCGAGCAAAATAACAAATAAATGAAAAGATAAGCACATCTCAAAAATCCTCCGTGAGCATTCAGAATAAAAACAGTGAGCTGAAGAACTAATCAAAATAAATACCTTTGTGCCTTCAGTATGAAATAAAGGATTAGACTTGAAATAGGGGTCAATGCTGTTGACACGGTAAATTTTAGACTTTTAAAGGTATTTTAAACCAAGGTGCAATGCGACATATTCACATAGAGCCTTTCCTATTCATTTTCAACGTTTAATAAATCAACTAGAAACATACGCATCAGGATTCAGAGTCAAAATGTGTTTATTACTCTATTACCTTTTATTAGTTTTTTTTAATCAGTGGAACTGCCATATTCTAATGAGCATATAAAACGACATATTTTCGAAATAAATTAAAAAAACATATTTTATACTTGCTGAGTACTAGTTAACTTCTCAATCTTAAAGTAGCCCTACACTCTTAAAAATATAAGGTCCAAAAAATAGATGTTCGCAGTGCCATAGAGCCTGAAGAACTAATCTGAGTTCCAATGAACAGTTCTTAAAAGAACCATTTATTTTTCTTAAATTGAAGAATATCTAAAGAACCCTTTTCCACTATAAAGAACTCTTTATGCAATGGAATGGTTCTATTAGTGTTAAAGGGTCTTCATGAAACCATAGATGGCAATAAAGATCCTTTTTTAAGAGTGTATAACCCAGTTTCGAGTTTATGCAATTATCTAATCAACCAATCACATGGCAGTTGCTTCAATAAATATAGGGGTGTGGTCCTGGTCAAGACAATCTCCTGAATTCCAAACTGAATGTCAGAATGGGAAAGAAAGGTGATTTAGGCAATTTTGAGAGTGGCATGGTTGTTGGTGCTAGTACGGGCCGGTCTGAGTATTCCACAATCTGCTCAGTTACTGGGATTTTCAAGCACAACCATTTCTAGGGTTTACAAAGAATGGTGTTAAAATGGACAAAAATCCAGTATGCGAAAGTCCTGTGGGCGAAAATGCCTTGTTGATGCTAAAGGTCAAAGGAGAATGGTTAACGAATAACCACTCGTTACAACCGAGGTATGCAGCAAAGCATTTGTGAAGCCACAACACACACAACCTTGAGGCGGATGGGCTACAACAGTAGAAGACCACACTGGGTACCACTCATCTCCAATACAAATAGGAAAAAGAGGCTACAATTTGCAAGAGCTCACCAAAATTGGACAGTTGAAGACTGGAAAAATGTTGCCTGGTCTGATGAGTCTCGATTTCTGCTGAGACATTCAGATTGTAGAGTCAGAATTTGGCGTTAACAGAATGAGAACATGGATCCATCATGCCTTGTTACCACTGTGCAGGCTGGTGGTGATGGTGTATGTTTTTTTTTTGGCACACTTTAGGCCCCTTAGTGCCAATTGGGCATCGTTTAAATGCCACAGCCTACCTGAGCAATGTTTCTGACCATGTCTATCTCTTTATAATTATGGGCCGACATTTCTAAAGAATGTTTTCAGCACCTTGTTGAATCAATGCCACATAGAATTAAGGCAGTTCTGAAGGTGGAAGGGGGTCAAACACAGTATTAGTATGGTGTTGCAAATTATTATTTAGGTGAGTGTATATTCCGTTTAATTTAGTGTTGACCCTGTTTCCAAGCTTGTATCTATTTGTTCCCTTGATTGATTATTCTGTTCACCTGTTGTCTCATTAATAATTCCGTTAGCTCCTGTTTTTATACATAGTTCCCACATGACGTCATAACATACGGGCATTTGCCGACCCGCGCCATTGCTGAGGGCAAAACATTAGAAGAAGCAATACGAGTTGAACGAAGTGAAATGAGTTTCGTGCTATAAAGTGAAAATGGTCATCTCCTGCTGGGTCAATGGATTATAAAATCGTGCCGGAGGTTCAGTTAAATCGGGATTTTACACTATACCCGTCATTAGACTCCATGGATGTGAGAAGACTAAGCTTTTGACCGAACAACGACGGAGATTATGGCTGGCGAGGATAAACAGGAAAGAAACTCACTCAAAACACGCAAGAATTTGTTTGACAAAAGCACAATGTTGTGTTTTATTGCGAGTGTAAACAAATATAAGTTAACACATTGCAGTTTGAATAATGTCCTGTATGAACAAAATGACGAGGTATTAAAAACATACAAAACATTGTTTACACTGTTTGATCTCAGATTATGTCCCTAAAGAACCCGCATATAATGTAGTTTCGCATTACATTAATTAAATTGCATGCGAGTTATTTATTTTTATATTCATGCACCGAACCATGACGCCCGCAAAGTACATGCATATTACAGAAAGCACCGGTGACTGTTTAAGGGGAACATAGGAATTAAGTTGTGCGGGCTATAGCTTTTTAATAGACAGATTAACATCATGCTACTTCGCTATGATGACTAAGTTAAGTTACTTTTCCATTGATTGCACTTGAGCAAACGTCACCAAACCAACCCCACGTCAATCTGATCGTACGCCTCCAGTGATTTCCAGGCTCGGAAATGCTAACATGTGTAAAAACTCCTCACCAATACCAGATAATGGTACACATGAAAATACTGTATCTGAGGCAAAGCTGCATAATCATTGCTCAGTGCTTCCTTCTTTACTGCATATGGATCCACACCATTTATGAATGAAATTTTCGCATTGTACCTCTCTCTGTCTTGTTTTAATAGTCTCTTTATAATCTATTTCACTTTGTCTTTTCATGATTTGCATAACAATTTAAAGAGAAAAAAATATTTGTTTGTAAAACGACAAGATAAAACTTTGTAAACACCTATGGTAAACACAGCGGTTTTGCCCTCAAAGATGGCGTCTCCGGGGAGGTCACGTGACATTAATTCGCCTGTGGGAACTATGTATGCTCCCTGTTCTGTTCAGTTATTTGTCAATGGTTTGTTTCTCCTGTGAGTTTTTCCTGATTATACTGCGAGTTGTGAATTAAAGACTGTTCCAGTGATAGATATGTCTTTGTGTGCTTCGTAACGTGATAGATGAATGGAGCACAATGTAATAGACCAGAACTCATTTTTAAAAGAACTAATTTTAACTTAAGATGCTGTCTTAAAAATGCAACAATCATGTTGTAAGATGCTCAAAAAACAGCATGAGTCGAATTGCAATAACAAACACAAAAATGTAATTTACCAGAGAGGAATTATCAAGATTAGAATTATGGTACATGGCTTATCATCTCGGCTGTATTAAACCGCATTTAAAGAATGAAGCCTGATTTAATGCAGAACATTTCTGAGCCAGCTGCATTTTATGATCATCCTCCATAAGTAAATAAGTCAAGCAAAGCCTGAAATGACTATTTATAGTATAATTTTTAAAATGCCTCCAAGCTTCCAGTTCCAATTAGAACTACTAATATACACTTTGAGTCATTAGGACCTGAAAGAGCACCATTGACTCTTACACCATGGTGTTTACAGTGTTTCAGATATGCTTTTGCTCTTTTTAGAGCTGCATATTGGCAACTTGCTCATCATGGCTACGTTTAAAGTCCATTCAGTGTGTTTGAACATAAAGTGTATTTAGCCTAATTATTTCAAACCAAACAGTCAGCAGATCTCATCATCTCTAATGCCATTATACTGTCACGTTATATTGTGTGATGAGCAGGTGCACTCATTAATATGGCGGGTAAAAGGGTCTGATTCAATTAGGCATAGAGTGGAAGCTGACCAATGATTTCCCGAGGCTGAATTGTGACTACTTGACAACTGTTGATGAGAACAAGAGTCTTTCTAGGCAATTAAATGTAGCATTTAAACCTGCCTGTTAAATGATGATATAAAATGGACAGTTCGGACTTCAAATTCTGATAGGACTATTGGTTAGCATTCTGCGAAAGTAAATTAATTATGTACTAATATGGCAAGTTTCTACATTGCTTGGTAACTATAAAAAGCCAATAGACCAGTACATATCCACTGATGCGGAATAAGTAATTTCTCTTCATTAAGGTGCTTTAATTAAGTCTTTTTGAACAATTGATAGCAATTACTGTGCATAATAAAACAGCCACCATGATGCATATTTTATACACACACAGAGAAAGTACAACTAAGTTTTACAGTATAATAAAGTTGTAATAAAGCAATTAAAGGAAGATGTAACAGGTAAAATGGTGGTAAACACAGTGAAAAAATCCACAAAATGGAGTCTGCGATTATCCGTAGTATCTGCAGTGTCTTAGCAACACAGAGGTCAACAGGACTATCATGGCAACAAGGTAATGTGACAGTGTAATTTAGGAAGACTGTCCTCTGTTATCTGCAAATAGTTTACCAGGCCTGCCCCACACACAGCATGACAGTGAACCGGTAAATGTGCGACATTTAAGATAAAAGAACTCCGTCTGGGAGATTCTGCCGGGCCCAACGCACTGCAGGTACTGTTCAGATACAGAGATTAGGAAAAAAAGGTTTACACATGGTCTGGGAGGAAACAGGGAAAAGGTGAAAAGGGAAAAGAAGGGTGGAATTAAAGGATAATGAAAGCAGAGAGGATGAAAGATCAGAAGGAACGCTTAAAGAAAAAGAAAGCTAGGAAGAATACTAAAAATTATTTTTGTATTCAAGTAAACACTGTGCATTCACTTATAGGTGACTATAAAATGGCTAAATGCAGCAGCTCTGGAAAAAACAATATATATATATATATATATATATATATATATATATATATATATATATTTATACATATATATACATACATATATATTTTTTTTTCTTATTCTACAAATCACATATCTTCCAAAAAAAAAACTATTTTGGATAATTTACTTGCATAAAACAAATGACTGAAAAATATGGCATGTTTTCAGACCTTGAATAATGCAAAGGTTTTTAACTGATAAAGAGTTCAGAAATCAAAATTTTGTAGAATAACCCTGATTTTAAATGACATCTTTTATGCATCTTGTAATGCTCCCTATAAGTCGTTCACAATGCTGTTGGGCAACTTTATGCCACTCCTGGTGAAAAAATTCAAGTATCAGTAAACCAGGGGATGCTGGTGGGTGCCACTCTTTTCTCAATTACACCACTTCACCTTCCCTCATCATTGACTACGTTTACATGCAGCCAATAACCCTTTCAAAACCAGATATTAGCAATGACGCGGTCACGAACGGCCATGTATCCACCGGCAAAAACCCGAATATGCTCATAGCCCGGATTTTAAAACCTGGGATATTATACCTGTGGTACCCCTTTTCTAACCCGAATTTTTGGTCATGTGAACGCGTATCGGCATATCCCCATAGTGATTTGTGTTCTGCGCATGTTCTATTCGCAAGGAATCTTGGTTTTGACTAGAGAAACTTCTTGGCGCATACAAAAATCCACGTGCATTATACCGGAAGTAAACATGGCGAGACCAGGCGAGACACAGCACAGCATACTTTTGGAGCGAGCTCAGTAACGTAGCATCAAAGCGCAAACAGGCGATCGCTATCTGCCCCGAACTATTCATTATCCGCATGCTGCTGTTGTTGTTGTCTTTGGATACTGGAAGAAGAATCAGAAATTATGCATATTGTGTCTTAAGGTTGTCCGTACGTCTTGACGCAAAGCCGTGCATCGCTGTTTACATCGGGATATTGCAATTCCATGTATACAGGAGAATCTCTCTGCTCACGCAGGTAAACGGGTTATTCCTAATGTTTCAGATACCCGAATAGTGACCTTAACCCGACCAAAACCCTCACATGGTTGGTCAGGGATTTGAATTTTGAATTTGTTTCAGGATTTGCCCACCAATTTTGAGCAATTTACTTGAGGGGCATGAGTGGAAGCCTTTAACACCCCAACTGGTCACTTAGAATACCAGGTCCTACCTTTTGGGCTCACCAGTGCCCCAGTTATACTCCAGGCTCTAGGCCTTAATGCTGTGGACTGTGGATGTGCGACCACAGTTTGTCGCCTGGTTCTGTAGACAGAATGGGTTTGTCCTCAGGTTTTTACCCTAAGACTAGGGGTGTAACGGTACACAAAAATCACGGTTCGGTACGTACCTCGGTTTTCCAAGTCATGGTTTGGTACATTTTGATACAGCAAAAAGAAAGAAATGCCAGAGAAATTTCCTATTTGTTTAAATAAAAAATATTTGTTAAATAAGTGTAAGTTTTCCTAGAACTTGATACTTTCAGGTTTATAAATGGGGGTCATCTTTGAAGGATGAACAAATAATGTTTTGTTCATCACATTAAAAATAACATTTAAATATAAATGTATTTATATAATATTTGAATTTTAAAATGCTGGAAAAAGATGTGTGAAGAACTTGAAAGCATTTCACCATTCCAGCCAAACTGGTTCCAGTTAGTGTTGCTATACTAAATCCATGGTGAATGTTGCTGGTCTGTGGATCGTAAGGTATTACTAGTTCATTCATGGCACAATGTTTCTCCTGGTTTTCATGTCAGCGCTGTTTGATCTGAATAGAGATCTACGGTTAATAACGGAGAAATGTGAAATGCATCTCACTAGATCTCGCAGCGATGTTATTACCTCAGTGGCGAATTCAAATGTTTTCTTTACTGGATCTCTTAGCGCTGTGTGGTAATAGTGTTGCTTGATCGAGATTCGGCTCTGTGCTGCACAGATGTTGCTGGTCCGAACTGATAAACGATCCATGAAGCACATTATTGAGTAGTGCAGTTTTGTTCTGCTTTCATTACACTTGCCATTTGATGTTGCGAACGTTGTGTTGGCCGCACCAGCACGAATTTTGCCAGCAGGAAAAGTGGTCCAAGCAACCGTTCGGTTTGTATGCGTACTCGAACCGGAAGCCTCGAACCAAAACGGTTCAATACGAATACATGTACCGTTACACCCTGACCTAGAGACCAACAGTCAGTCCGAACTAGCCAACCAGGACCTTGAGCGAGTTCTTCACTGCCTGGCGTTACATAGTCCGAGCTCCTGGAGTCAACAACTAACAAGTATCTACAGTCATGTCTCCTTTTCAATGCTCTGTTGGTTATCACACAACTATTTTTCCTTCTCAGAAACCTATGTGCCTTGGCCCGCACCTGTAAGAGGGCTAAAGAGGCCATGTCCCAGGCTTCCAGACGCACCAAAGCGGTGGCCGATCATCATTGGATCGTTCTCAGAACCATTGAGACTCAGTTTTTCTCAGGCACGCTCAACGGACTCCTTGGCTGTGTTGCACTTTCTCAGCCCAGTGGATGCTGATATGGATTCTCAGTAACACTGTCCGGCTCATCCTACCTGCGACCTCTAGTTTGGACTCTCTCTCCCAGTCTTGTGTTCCTGTCATTATTCTGTGCTCATTGCAGATAGAAATAAACATTTGTGCTGTACCAGCAATTTAATCTGTGTTCTCCTGACAGATGGGGCTTAAGCACTGAATGTTTTTAGTAAAGTCCCGAATGTTTGGTTACTTTGTATTTTTCATAGAGCTGAACAATTTATGCCAAATATAATTGTGAATACAATTACAGCTGCCATGATTACCTAATTATGAAAAGCTATATTTATGGTCTCCCTTTGCATCGAAGGATACTAATTACAGTGTAAAAAAGATCTCTTAAAATGTGGTCTCTTTAAATTAGGCTTAGACAAAACCAAGCACTGAGTGCATGCTTGGCTAATATAGTTCTGACCAATTAGGTTTTTTTTTTTCATTTTCAAGATAAGTTCTACATACAAAAGAAAAGCACTGCCATGGGAACTAAAATGGCTCCTAACTATGCCTGCTTATATATGGGTCTCTTTGAAAACCAATTTGTGCTGCACCCGAGAAATCCATTCCATGCTAAGATCTTATTATACAAGCAGTTTATCAATGATATTTTTTCTGATTATTGACTGCACAGTAGATTAATTAATGGGTTTCCATGCGCATCTTAACTCTTGTATGAACATTAGAAATTTACTTTGGAATACAATAAACACTGCATCAGTTTCCTGGATATTCAAGTATACAAAGATGGCTCGACCATAAAAACAGATTTTTTCGCAAACCCCACAGATCGCAATTAGGGGTGTAACGATTCACTCGTTTTCTCGATGCATCGATTACAAATCCTGATGATGCATATGCATCGATCCTGAAACATGTATTTTGAATCGTGAATCATTTATTTACGTGAATAATCGATTTAAAAGGCTAAGAATCGAATTAATCGCGTTTTCTATAGCGATTCAGTGGTTTAAAATATATAAACACAACCTTAAAGTGTTCCTGGTACAAGCTGCCTCACGCATTGGCCGTGAGACAGCCGCATTTTGATTGTTTTCATGCGCTCACACACCCCTGATTTCTCACGCTGAAGCCCGCTCGGTCAAATGACTGAAAGATGAGATTATCTTTTTGCCTGTTGAGCAACTCGGTGTCGTGATCGGCTAGTTATACCGCAAATTAGTTAAAATCTCCCGGAATCTAGAGCGAGCGAGCATACGAGACAGAGTTTGTGCTCCAAACCGCGTACCACGCGTGCACGCACTCGGCAGTGAGGGAAAGCGAGCGAGAGACCACTTGCGTGTACGGAGAGTCTTTCCATGTAATAAATGCCCGCCCTTGAATAAAGTGGGCTTTTACTTCACAGCTCAGGACCGGTAATGTCAATGGTATAGCCCATTTCAGTAAAATCTTATCTTAAAGAAAATAACTGCGATGTTTCCATGCAATGAAAGCGTTTTATTCATAGTGATCATGCAATGGCATGGCAGCTTTATCAATGGCTTGAGCGGTTTGCCCTTAAAACTAATGCTTTCTCGATAGAGAGCTGGAGAGCTCAATCATGGACTGCTCAAAAATCTGTACATGAGAGCTATGCGGGACAGAGCGCGAGCAAAATCCAGTGAAAAGATGCTAACGAGTGCACTGAGAGGATGCAAAATGAAACTGATGAAAACGTCTCCATTAATTTGTGCATGTAGTCATTTAATGCAATACTTTAAAAGGCTTTTTCAAAAATTGGCTACTTAGGTTTCTACAAATGCTAATTTGTAGGCCATTTAATTTTTTTTATAATAATATATTTATTAAAATTAAAAACCAACATGAACTAACATTAACAATGGACAAAATCCCCACTATCTTACCCCTGAAGGCCGCTGTGTAATTCAAACCCAGACAAAGACCCATTGGGTGAAGCATTGAAATAATACTATAATGCATATAAAAAATTAAGAATCGAATTCGAATTAATCGAATCGAATTTGAATGTGAATCGCATCGAATTGAAATCGTTCTGAATTTGCACAAATCGTTCTTGAATCTGAATTGAAAACCTATGAATCGTTAATTAAAATCGAATTCGCTGTCTACCCAAAGATTCACAGCCCTAATCGCAACACTATATTGCATGGGGATAGTTTTCATACCATGCCGTTGGTCAAAAGTCTTCCGATCAGTACGTAGAATATGCAGTGACGATACATTTTACTCAACGCAGGCTGCAGACTTGACAAAAAGATAGAGGTTATAAACAAGATTGGGTTGATTCGGCCATAAAGCGATTTGATAACACAAGAGTGTCTTCGATCAAATAGCGCGCTAAAAATCGAAACAAGTCCTCTTTTTGTTGCATAAATATTCCCCACTTGTGTCAGAATTTATTCAATCTTTCTACAAACATTGGCTCATTAATGATTCAGACCCTTAACTAATGAGAGTTTTTCAAGAAAACTAGATTTTTCTAGTTTTTTTCTTTTTCTTCTGTGGATAGATATGTTATGTACTCCTTTGGGGATATTTAATTTCAAAAGCCCCGTTTGAAATGTATAAGTTTGTTAATACCCGTATGTAAGTGTTCTCTACGTGGGGTTATAGGCTTTTTAGACCTAATCGAACTAATCGAAATCACATGGTGGGTCAGTTGATTATAATTCATAAAATTTGTAAGGCCTACATATATTTCTTCATCAATGTGTTAACCATTTGCCTGAAGAAGACCCAGCAGGGTTAGAAACGTTGCCTTTATATTAAATATGGGAGTTTACCACATTTTTTCACATTAGTAAGTTCCTTTTGTCCTGCACCTGCCAGAGGGTGGGACATGCGCACAATTACTTTACAAATACTAATTACAATGTGCCTTAGCAGTGTTGTGCAATGTAGCCAATATCAGACATGTCTTCTGATACACAAGAGTCGATTGCGCTGAAGATGTGTTTAGCACGTGCTCACTGAGTTCTACACTTTCGCAATCATGTCATTATAGCCTTTAGATGCAAATAAGAGATTTACCATAAACTAATCTGCTGCTTTGATTGTAGTTTTCGTGAGAATGCAGGTCCCGTGAGTTCATACTGAAACTATTGACAGCTTCAGATTATAAACCAATCGCTTTCAATTCAAAATTCCCATTAAGACTTTATTTTTTATCCTGCTAAGAGAACCAATAGCCATGTACACACTGCAAATTTTGTATCAGCTCCATGTAAATGCGGCAGTAAATCAACTTTATTGTTTCATATCACTGACAGGTTTAATAAGCAGCAAATATCTCACATAAAGTGGAATATACACAACACAAGCTCTTCAATATATCTGCAGTGCTATTAAGACATAATACTACGATCTTCAAAACTTTAGTAATTCCAGCAATACTTTAATAACTTAAACCCTTTGAGTCAGTAGGTAGGCATTAGGGGGATTGTATTAAAGTGGATTTCATCATATTTACAGGGGAGAACCCTTGCTCCTCCCATTGTTTCTGGGGTCCCTTCGGGTTCTTGTCTCAACCCTGTCTTGTTTTCAATATGGTCCCTCTGGAATAATCTGTCTTTAATTAATCTGTAAATAAAGTGGTGATTTTTGGCCCATAAAAGGTAGCAAATCAGCTTTCACTTGATTTGGGCCCTTTAGCCTCTAATGTTAATACTCAGGATAGAAGCCTTGGTGTGATTTTCAATTTCGAATTGAAATTCGATAATCAAATAAATTCTGTGGTAAAGGTTAGCCTTTTTTTCAATTGAGGGGTATTGCCAAATTGAAAGGCTTCCAGTCTTTTAAAGATATGGAAATCTAGATCCATGTATTCATTTCGTCCATACAGGATTACTGTAATTCTCTATATTTGGGGTTGTCTAAGAAGTTGCTTTCACAGCTGCAGCTGCTGCAGAATGCTGGAGCCAGACTGTTGAATGGCACTAGGAAATGTTCCAGTATCTCTCAAGTGTGGCTTCATACGAGTGTGGCTTCATTTGCGGTAGCAGCACTGCATCTTTGGAATGGTCTCCATTTACACAATATCTTTCAATTTTTGGTCTCCATTTACACAATATCTTTCAATTTTTTGATATCTTTCAATATCAAAAAATACAATATCTTTCAGAAATAGTTACTCAGAATACCAACAATCCACGAGTTCTTTTTAAAATTATTGGGTCTGTATTGAACCCTCCACAACCCACCTCTACGAAATTTTCACCTGATATCTGTGAGACATTTTTGGATTTTTTTAATAGCAAGGTTTCAAATATCAGAGCGAATATATCACCATCTTTTCTTAACTTTTCTTTAAATATGCATTGCTCTGGTAGTTTCTGTCAGTTTGAGCCAGTTTCATTATCATCCCTTACAAAGATTGTTTCTCAAACTAAACCCTCCACATCCCCTATGGACCCCATCCCTTCACGCCTTTTTAAGGATGTGTGGGAAACGATTGGCTCTCATGTTGTAGAAATTATAAATAGTAGTTTGTCTTCTGGAGTCGTGCCTACATTTTGTAAAAAAGCTGTGATTGAGCCAATAATTAAGAAAGTTGGACTTGATTCCACGAATGTTTCAAACTATCGCCCTATTTCAAAACTTTCTTTTCTATCAAAAATTTTGGAAAAATGTGTATTGATGCAATTACAGTCATTTTTGGAAGCACATGGCACTTTAGATATTTTTCAGTCAGGTTTTAAAGCATTCCATAGCACTGAGTCTGCACTTTTAAAGGTTTTAAATGACCTGTTTTTAATGACAGATTCTGGTGATTCAGCCATTTTAGTGCTTTTAGATCTCACTGCTGCTTTTGACACAGTTGATCACACAATTCTTTTATCTCGTATGGAAAGCTGTGTGGGAGTCAGGGGGACTGCACGGAAATGGTTTCAGTCTTATTTTTCTGAGAGATGCTACTCCGTTAAAATGGGCGACTTTATTTCATCAAATGTGCCTCTTAACTGTGGGGTCCCTCAGGGATCAATTCTTGGTCCCATTTTATTTGCGATTTACCTTCTTCCACTGGGACTAATTTTTAAAAAACATGGCCTCTCGTATCATCTCTATGCTGATGACTGCCAAATTTACTTGCCAATTAGAAAGAATGAAGGCAGCTCCCTGACACCACTACTTGACTGTTTAAACGATATTAAAGCGTGGTTAGCACAAATTTTTTAAAATTAAACGAAAGTAAAACCGAGATCATGCTTTTTGGCCCCACAAACCCCATGTTAGATTTTGGCAGCCTAAATGACTTTGTGCATCCGGTTATAACCAATCTGGGGGTTAAAATTGACAGTGATTTTAAATTTGATAAACAAATAAATGCAGTTGTGAAATCTAGTTTTTATCATCTTCGTCTTTTAGCTAAAGTTAAACCGTTTTTGTCTTTTAACAGTTTTGAACAAGCTATACATGCTTTTATTTCTTCTCGATTAGACTACTGTAATGCACTCTATACCGGTATAAATCAAAACGCACTTTCACGCTTGCAGTTAGTCCAAAACTCCGCAGCACGACTTTTAACAGGAACCAAAAAGCGCACACACATAACTCCAGTTCTCGCCTCATTGCACTGGCTTCCTGTTCGTTTTAGGATTGATTTTAAGATTTTATTGTTTGTTTTTAAAGCTGTAAATGGACTGGCCCCAACATATATTGCGGACCTCATTCAAATTTATGCGCCAGCGAGGTCACTGAGGTCGGAGAGCCAGTTCCAGCTCACTGTTCCTAGGACAAGACTTAAAACTCGAGGGGACAGGGCTTTCGCTGTGGTAGGACCTAAACTTTGGAACGCTCTGCCCCTCCATGTTAGAACTGCGTCGACAGTTGAGAGTTTTAAGTCTCGTCTAAAGACACATTTTTATTCTCTGGCTTTTAACTCCGCGTGAGTTGTGTGGTCCTCTGATGCCTGTTATTATTATTATTATTATTAATTTATTTATTTATTTATTTTTCTAGGACTAACATGTTTTTATTCTGTTATTTGTTTTTATTGTATGTTTATTGATTTGTATGTTTGAATCCTCTGTGCAGCACTTTGGAAACTTCCTGTTTATAAAATGTGCTATAGAAATAAAGTGGATTGGATTGGATTGGATTACACATTAATTTCGGTAATCTAATTGAGTGTTTTAAATCTATGTTGAAGAGCCATCGCTTCTCTGCTGCTTTTAACTGTTCTTAGTTACAAGTGGATAACTTGTGTTGTTTTTAAATGTCCTTTAGAAGTAAAATGGGCGAGGGGTAAGAAAGCTGCTGCTATCAGTTGCATGGATAGGGTTAGGCGCATGATCTTCAATCTATCGGACGAGCTCTTCAATCTATCGCCATTGCGGAAACTCTATTCGGATCAATGCATTTATTTACGGGTTGAGCAGAGAGGCTGCACAGTTTGACCAGGGGATTTTGACCCCGGGGATCTTAGGCTTCTGGACGAAGTGTAAGGACAAACATGTTCAGAGAGATTAGCATGAGTTTATGTAGAGATTTAAAAACAAATAGCATCATTTTAAAATCTATTCTCTGTTCGAACTGGCAGCCAGTGTAGAGATTCAAGAATTGGAGAGATGTGATCATATTTGCAACACTTATGAATAAGTCTGGCAGCAGCATTTTGGACTAACTGAAGACGGGCAATTTGAGAACTTTATATACCGCAATCTAAAAAGTTACAGTAATCTAGCCGACACGTAATAAATGCATGAACAGCCATTTCCAGAGTTTTCAGGGTGAGAAAGCCTTTAATTTTAGATAGTAGATGAAGTTGGTAGAAACTGGTACTGATTACGGATGAAATGTGATTGTCAAATTTTAAAGGCAGGTCAACAAGAACACCTAAGTTCCGCACTCCTGGGGATTTAAAAGCAGGATTTACATTTGGCCCAAAAAAACAATGACTTCAAGTATCTCCAGAATCAGTAGAGAGATAAATATCATTTAGCACTCTCAGGAGGGCGGACTCAGAGCAGTCCTAAAACCAGATTGAAAAACCTCATAGATACAAGTATTTGACAAAAAGTGTTGTCTTTGTGGACAATTAAGATATTACAATATTACAATACAAGTTGATCAAGCACAATTTTCTCCAATAACATAGAAATGAAAGGTAAGACAGAGATAGGCCGGTTCTTTTTTTTTTTAAACAGAAGGAAGCAACTTTAAGATTTTTTAGCCACTTTAAGATTGGCAGGAACATTTTGAGACACTTTTTGATAAAAGATAACATGGCCCAACCGAATCAATGATTCATTTAAAATATCTTGGGTGAATGATATCATTAGGACAAAATGAAGGTTTGAGCTTGACAGTCACGCCCTTCAGTGTCTGGAGGTTGATAGGATCAAAACCCTCCCAAATACCAGAAGCATGTGTCAAGATTGGGGGGACAGTTAAAGTAGGGCAGACACTAAGTCTTAATTTAGTGATTTTGTTAATAAAAAATCTTTGGAAGCCTTTACATAGAATTTAAATAAGCATATATAAGTAAATACATAAATAAGCCTGTGGCAACAGAAAATGTGTTAATAGATGGATTTACAACAGACTGAATGACTGAAAACAGAACCTTTGGGTGATTGGATTCAATTAAGTTAGAAAAATAAGCAGCTTTCCCAGACTTAGCAGCGTTCTGGTATGATGCACAAGAGTCTTTGAACATTCGAAATGAGACAAGTAGGCTGTCCCGTTTCCATTTGCGTTCAGCCTTTCTACAAATTTGTCTTTGGTGACGAGTGTCAGAGTTTTGCACAGTTCATATTTTGGTTTGCACTTGTGAGGCATTAAGGGGAGCAGTCACATTTGTTACCTTAAGCCAGGCAGAATTTAAAAGGCTAAGATGTTGATCCAAGCACAAGTGTGAGCATAGTTCAAAGCACAGATCGAAGTTTGTGCTAAACTGTGGAGAATAGAACCACGACAATGTATCAGGTGCAATAGTGAGTTGAGAAAGCTCCGGAAGAGACAGTGAGAATGAAATAGGCTTATGATCGGAGAGCAAAAAATCTGAGAACACAATATCACTGACATTGAGCCCGTAAGATAGAACAAGATCTGATGTGTGGCCCTGAATACCAGTAGAGAAGCATCTATTAAATTAAGAAACTCCTGCGACAAGGAATTTGAGAGACATCAAACATGAATAACTGACTTCTCAACCAAACTGTTGAGCACATTTTGAGTCACTATATTTTATTGAGAGGAGTACCTAACTTAATTCAAACTGATTGAGCCATCTCTATCATCTGGTTGAGGGATATAATACCAAAAAAATCCACTAGATTTCACAGTGTCAATCAACAGCACTTGTCACAACACTTCTTCTTACATGGATGTCAGAAACAAATAAATCATCCCACCCATGTGAACAGTTTTTGGTGAAATTTTGCAAGCTAAGCATATTTTTTTTTACATAACACTGTAAGAGCAGTAACTTTACAAAATTATGTTACTTGGTGCTATGAAAAAAGTATATTTTTAATAATTTTTCAAAAACAAATGGTTGATTTGGCACATAATGGTTAATTGTCACCCCCTTTGAGAATGGACATTACAATGCACTATTAAAACTTGGTTGTAATTCAAGTATGCTTTGGGATAAAGACCTAAGTTTAGTCTTGTTTTACAGAAAACACTCAGCAGATTATTGCTGAAGAAAAATTACTTCAAAAAATAAAAGCATGAAAAAGTTATGGAAGTTTTAAATTTACATTAAATCAAATATACTGTACTAAATATTTTTTCTTTTATATAAAATAAATATTTTACAAAATATTTTTTCCTATAAAATTACTATAAAATCAAAGCCATATATCTAAACAAGTTGTGTTCCAAATTTGAAGTTGATATCACAAAAATTGAAGTACTATAAAATCAAAGCCATATATCTAAACAAGTTGTGTTCCAAATTTGAAGTTGATATCACAAAAGTTCTCTTGAGATTTTGTTTAGGCGTAATACCAAAAATGACATAAATTCCATTGAATTTAATTGGATGCATTTTTGCTGTAACAAATTAATAAATTTCTGACCAGATATCACTTCTGTTACAAAATATGGAAACTTGAGACTCAGACCTTTCTGACAATGTGTTTTGTCAAGACTAGAAAAGGTTTTGATCATAAATTATGATGGGCAATGAAAAAGTATGGCAAATTCCAGTTCCATTTATTACCATTAAGTGACATCTCAACCATTTGGTGGAGACCGATATTTAAAAAATTATGGGATGTGTTGAAAATACATTGAGTTGGTTACTAGCGACATAGGAAGATAAGAAATGCAAACAAAACATTTTTCCATCGTTTTTTTCTTGATGCGGACTTCAAAGGGTTAAATCGCCACACCAGTAGGAAGCGATCATAGTTTGAGGCAATATTGCCGATAAGCTCAGAAAATTGCTGTATAAAATCATTAGTCGAATGTGGAGGGCGCTAAATCACCCCTAGACAGACAGGACCATTCCAGTCTAGGTGGAGAAGCTGAGCTTCAAAGCTGGGGAAGCCTGTTACAGGGACAAACTGGCAGCGATGAGAGAGAGAGTTATTTAAAATTGTTTTAATCCCACCCCACGTCCATTAGGACGAGGAGAGTTAAAAAATTGCAGTTGGTTGGAACCAGTTCTGAGGGAGTTAAATCACCAACCTTTATCCAGGATTCTGTGATAAAAATAATATTTACTCTTTTGTGAAGAGAAGAAGTCATTTAATAAAAAGGTCTTATTCACCAAAGTGCAGGCATTTATTAAAGAAGTAGTTCACTTTAAAAAAAAAAACTTTGCTGATAATTTACTCACCTCCATGTCATCCAAGATGTCCATGTCATTCTTATTTTAAGTAATTAAGGTTTCTGATGAAAACATTCCAGGTTTTCTCCATATAATGGACATACAATGGGAACCAAATGGTTCAAGGTCCAAAGAGAATTTCAGTGCAAACTGTTCAAAGGGCTTTAAACGATTCCAGACAATGAATAAGGATCTTATCAAGTGAAATGATAGCTCATTTAAAAAAGAAAACAAAGAAAAAAAGTTTACGTTTTATAAGCTCAAATGGTCGCCTTGCTCTGTTCTGTGATACTCGTTTATCGAAATGACGAATCTTTTCGGTATCATTTGGATACCAAACCAGTAAACCGGATCCAGCAGGTGCCATGCAGCAGAGCTGCACCGAAACTAAATACCAGCTCATATATATAACTCAAGCCTTCAGTTTTCTCCGTGGATCCCTCGTTTCCTCCGTCACTTTCTCCACTAGGGATGGGACGGTATGAAAATTTCATATCACGATTATAGTGTCCAAAATTATTCGCGATTATCAATATTATCACGGTTTTCTTAAAATTAGATGAAAGTGTTCAAACAGAACTGATGCTCACACTGAAATCATTTCAACGTTTTATAGTTTTATAAAGAAAATCAACAAACAGCAAATAAACAAGCAGCTCTATGCAGTTTTTTTAAGCAAGATTCTATTCTATGGCATTTCCTTCTTTATAATGCCCGTCGTCAATAGCAATGCATTATGACGCACACAGTGCACATCAATATCACAACAGACACGCGCTCGTTTCATTCAAATACAACTTCCCGGCCGTCTTGCGTCTCCAGTTTTTGATTGTTTTGAAAATGAAATCAGAGTTGATTTATTTACAGAGTTTGATAATATTGGTGTGATCATATTGTCTGGATGATTGTTTTACTAAATGAATTTATAAACGGGTAAGATGATTTAAAACATTAGCTAAACTCATTATCAATTCAATATGTGCCCGTAATTATGTGGTAAAAATAAAATCGGTGTAATACGTGATGTATCTATACATTACTATCTCTTAAAACGTCACTCTTAAAAATAATCTTATTTGAAGATGTTCATTCGGTCGGCTCAAAAACACTTGCTGCAAAATTGTCTCCACGGAAGCTTCACTTCTATTTCAAGTGACATAAAATGTTTAAACTCAAAACAACATTCCGTGCCCAATTGTTTCCCAGATGTAGTTTTGGTATTGAGGTCAAAGTTAACTTGCCTTGCGTTCGCTATACAGCAGCGGGTGATGGTTACACAAGAAGACGACTCGGCAGATTTTAAATGTTTCTTTTGCACAGTGACTTTTTGTTCTGCAGACAGGGTGACTATCCTCGCTCAAGTTTCCCTCAGGACTTTTGTAAAAGCCTTACTATGACCCCACCCAGATTTGGTCCTCTTAAAATGCTGAATCTCCCAAGCACAGTCACTGCCTTCCGCCATTCCTTATCTGAATAGTAAACATTGCGTGCAGCGCAGTCTGTGTCAGACTGGCCGACATGAATTACAGTGAGTTATTAAAAATCGCGATAATCAAACACGGTTTTAATGATAATTACATTTTAAACGATAATACTAACCGTCAGTATATTTTATCGTGGTTTATCGCAAAACCGGTTATCGTCCCATCCCAATTCTCCACTGGCGGATATCGAGCAGGATGACCATTCGGAATGGCTCGTGCAGTTTGTAGAAGGGCCAGTCCACGTCCAAGGTGTGCGAGTTTGTGAATGAGTTTGTGAATGAGTCCACAATAGAGAAGCGGATGTATAGGAGAGCTTGAGACTAGTCACGTACAGCAGTTTACAAACACAGCAAACAAGCAGAGAAGAAACCATGAGAGCAACAGATGGAAAAGATCATGAAAGATCAAGAACACCATAATATTAAAATAACGGTCACCTTTATAGCTATTCGTTCTACATAAAGGCTCTAGGGACACACTTCTTGTGTTCTTTTTTAAATAGCAAGAAAACGTTCAGGCATGCCTGATGCTGAAACAGTTTTTGTCTCCAGGCTCCAGTGGTATTTTAAAGTATATGGCAAAATTTCGAACATTGAATCAAAGGAATGCTCCATTTGCATCCACAGAAGTCTGGGCCTTGAGTATCCATGGCCATTGAACCCGTGGTACTTGCATTGTATATCAACAATATCCAAGAATCTTCAACATTCATATTACAAATTAAATTTTAACAGCTGTAATCATTTTTCACTTTGACTTCCAATATTGCCTCATTGGCATTTGGCAATGCATGCCTCAACCTACGCATAACTCCAAAAACACACCTATACAAAAAATTCACTTCAGAATTGAACACTATTGGCAGAAAAACACCAACAACTTTTATTCCATTTGCAGATGCTCAGTTCTTGGATTTGAGTTCCGCAAAACACAGATCACGACTCCAAAGACTTGTAGAAGCAAGCAAATAGTTGGCATGGTTGCTTCAGTTCTGTGCTTCTATCTCACGTTTTATTTAGTTAACACTATCGGTTAGGTTTCACGTAGGGTTTAGTGTAGGTGTACGTTATATACGTGAGAGAGCATTAAACTTTCAGCGCCATTTACTGGACATTTCTTTCACGAACTGCCACGATAAGTGCAACAACTAAGGCCCCGTCCACACTACTGCGTTTTCGTTTGAAAACGGAGACCTTTTGCTACGTTTGCACCTCCCGTCCAGACTAAAACGGGAAAAACAAAGACCTAAAAAGGAGAAGTTTAGAAACGCTGCAGCTCCGTTTTTCGTTTTGAATCTCTGGAGGGCGTTTTCAGTGTGGACGAGACAAAACGGAGGAGTTTCAAAGCGCTGACGCAGAGGCTGACGCTCGGCTCTATGATTGGGTGTCATCAGTCATGACGTATAGGGCTGTGTATTGGCAAGAATCTGGCGATACGATACGTATAGCGATACATGGGTCACGATTCAATATATTGCAATATATTGCGATACTGTCCATAAGGCGATATATTGTGATTTTTTTTTAAGTAGGACTATAATTTTAGAAAAAGTAATATTTAAAAAAAAAAAAAAGACATGATGTGAATTAAAGTCAAACAAGTTTACTTTAGGTAAACAATTCAGTACTCTAAATCAAACTACCAGTTTGGGATTGTGGTTCACAAGTTCATTACAAAAACTTTGGTTAAATGTGTTTTTAGAAGTTGGTCATAAACTTGATAGACTTGGGGTCGCACACCGGACGAGAAGCGCAGGGCAGCAAAACTCCGGAAAAGTCCAGGTATTGTACACCAGACGCGCACTTTCTCCTCAGTGTATGGCCAGCAATATTGTTATGTTTAATGACATGAAATGAAGATAATGTCTTTTCTATGTTATGATTGTACTATACAATTAAATACAATCGTTGCTGAGTCTGCAGTCTGAAAACTTTACCTCAGAGCATCCGTTCACTGAATGAATTGAGAATCTCACCTGAAAAATCCAATAACATCAGCAATTGTCATTCAAGCAGCTGATTTCTGTAAATGAATGAAAAACTAAAGATATATTGCAGCATAGGGCGATGTCAGGATACATTAGCAACGCTTCAATTGTATATAAAACTATGTAAATGGCGCTCTGTGGCGCAGCAGGATTTTGAACACGGTCCTGAGCCGTTGCTGGGCGCCGCCGGTGTGTGTACACTCACAGAGAATAATGTGTTCGAATTTAAAAGATGTGGCGCTGAGCTTCTCGTCTGGTGTGCGACGCCCTTTAGACTCTCCGCCGAAACCGTTTCACTGCTGCTCACGCGACGGTCCTGCTCGACGCTATGCGCGGCTACTGCTCGCGGTGTGAATGAACGCACTCATTGATTATGAGCGCCAAACAAAATACGCTCTGCTCCCGCGCCGAACTTGTAAAGACACAGTTCACAAACTGCATGGTTCCTGCCGATATCGGTGGTGCTCTCTTTACTCTGGAAACCAAAATTATTCCACACTTCGGAACAGAATAGAGCAGGAGCCGGTCTTTACATGGGGTTCAGCCATATATTTGTTGTTTACGTTAGGCTAGTGCGTCTATGAACAGCCACAAAAAAAAAAAAAAAAAATTGATATTGCGTTTCTGAAAATCGATACAGTATCGCAAAATAAAATATCGCGATACTCAAGTGTATCGATTTTTTCTTACATCCCTAATGACGTATCCTTCCCTGATTTGCCAAACACTGTTTACACCGCGCGCGCATGCCCAGTGTTGGTGAATGGTCACTTGATCCGCGTTTTCAGTCGTTTTAATGTGGACGGAGATTATTTCTAATACGCAGATAAAACGCTGGTGTGGACGGAGATCGTATTCGTTTTAATTCTCCGTTTTTAAACGAAACGCAGTAGTGTGGACGGGGCCTAACAGTAATATGTTACAAGATTCACATTTATCTGTTTAGCGATGCTCACAGGACATTTGTGTAAGCAGCAATGATGTATCACTTCGCAAAAATGTTGCCACGTTTTCCCAATGAGCTGGGCTGTTTACTTCCTGTGTTACAGTAAGTCTGATTAAACAGAGATTTTACTACAGCACTTTTTTGTAATGTCTACTGTTAAAACTGACAAACAATCAGCCTCAGATTGCTTCCACTTAGAACAGTGAAGTATCAGGAGAGCTTGCAATTGCTCAAACTGAGTGCAATCATTCTACTGGAACCTTGAGCTTTCATTCATCATGTGCAACATTAGAGCTGCCATCACACATATCTGAAATGTCACTGCTGCTCACAATCAGATGGGTGGATGTCTGACACTCGAAATAATGGAGTGTCTGACGCTCGCTTCCCTGCTGCTGGTTCACACTGTTGGCCTGATTGATTGTTCAGACTGGACTAATGAGACAGAAATGGATGTTTTGATGTACTCTTGGGATTTCATTCAATGTTTGACAGGCATTCAAAACTGGAATTAGGTGTTGAACAATGTAAAAACTGATTTTAATAGTAAAGAACACAAAGGTCCAAAGCCTATAATGCCAGAGCAAACCATCAGTGTTTTACTAAGTTTTACCTTTTCTGAAGTCCAAAACTTGACACAATGATGCTAGGGTCTTATGGGCGGTTGCCAGGGTGCTGTTTAAAAGTGGTTTTAGAGGCTTTTAGCATGTTACTTTGCAGTTGCTAGTAGTGGCGGCTGGTGAAAAATATCTTAGGTGGGGCTGTATCATATTTGGTATTTTCAATAGTCTGGTAACCATGGGACTCAGGTCTGTTAGCATTGTGGCATGCTCTTCCTCAAGACATCTGTCAAGAATCCACCCTTCTCTCCATCAAAAACCTCTTAAAATCACTGAATATTACTCTTCAGCTCACAATCTTTAAAGGTTCCATGACTTATTTTTGTACGCTTTGATGTAGACCTCTGCCTTGTTATGGATATTGTAAGAGATTACTGTAAGTAACCTCTGAATATTACTTTCTGCCATCTTTGATATTGAGGTTTATTTTTTTTTAATTTCTCAACCTATATTGTAAAGCGACCTAGGGTGTTGGAAAGGCTATATAATTAACAATTCTTATTATAATTAATAACCACCCAAATACAATTTAAGGATACCTGTACTCTGTGAAAAAGTCATTATTTAATAACAAAAAGTATTAAAAGATTGAGTCATTCTTGCACAAAAACAAACCTACTGCATAAACTTTCCATTTGATGGAGTTCCAGCCAGCTCGATGAGCCAGCCGCCCTCTAAATTGCCATGTGCTCTGAACTAACCTTATCACAAAAAAGTTTAAGGGGGGGGGGGGAGATATCGTAAGCAGAGATATCGTCTTTTAAAAATCAGAAAGTATATTGCCTACAAAAACGACTCGATTGAGACTACAGCTGAGTTTTAGACGTCACTAACCCACACATTTACATCAACCCTCCCTCCGGAATATGCAGGAAAGGGCATGCGCATATTTCTGCGGCTCGTCGAGTGTGTTGTGTTCACCAGCTGTCAGGTCTTCTGTGTTCGAGCTTCCCACAGACGCTGTACTTCGTCAACAATGGATACAATTTATGTTTGATTATGTTCCTGAAAGTGACGATCGTAATCTAGCTCTCTGTGCTGCGCACTTATGAGACACAGCTTCCAGAATCTCCATGAATTCAACACCGGATTCAACAGGAAACTGTTACTAAAACATGAAGCAGATCCAACTTTAAAACCAGAGGCAGCAGTTGTTGGGACACAACCTGTAAGTAGGCTAAGACTTTATCATTTTAAATGTATTTCATGTATAATTCCAGACGTAGCCTTGTGTTTTATTTTTTTCAAATGCCAGCACTGGCTTTATAGCCACTAGGCTACTAGTTATGCTATTTTGTGTCTAAGACAAATGTGTACAAACATTATGGACCTGAATTTTGTATAAGTACTAATGTTGTAAATGTATTTTTCATGTATATATGCTTTATGACATTGTTTTCGATTTGATCAAGAACGTAAACTAATGCCAATGCTGTTTGATTATAACATTAGTAGCCAGTCAGTTGCTATCATTGCCAGTCAGATACTATTGTGTAAACAAACGTGTATAAAGTACTACAAAGTAACTTTCTGGACAACGTGAGCGACAGTTTAGCCAATCACAACACACCGGCCCAAACTAACCAATCTGAGCACACTGCCTGTTTCTGAGGGAGTGGTTTCATAGACTCAGGAAGTCGAACCGCTCGTTCAGGGGACAGAAGGGAGAGCGGCTAACAATAAAGGTAAAATTTATGAAAAATAAGACTTTTTCAAAAAGAAAAACTACGAATACATGTTATATTGCACCCCATAAACACAATCATGCAAAGAAAATGCAGTCAACCCCTCCTTTAAATGATCTAATATTTTAACAGATTTGTTGACCTTGACGCTGGCACAAGTCACGACTGCACCGGGTACTTTCTTACCACTGCACTGCCTCACTCATAATGCATCTTAATACCGATTTTTTGTTAAAATTAACCGAGTTCTCCTTTAACTAATGTTAAATGAAACCTTATTGTTAAGTGTTACCATATTTTTGGTGAGCCTTGAGCCTTGGTAAGAGACTTCATTCAAAAACATAAAAAGAAAAAGATAAGCATCATGTCATTGATCACTAAAACACAATCCTAAATCTGACATCAGTCTGTATGTGCTGAAATTAATCCAGTAAAGACATATACTGATACACCAAAAAGACAATCAATACCGTTTGTCACACTCCCCCCAAAACCGAACAGCCCTTAAATCCATTACCGTCTGAGCAGACCTCAAAAGGATTCAGAAGTGTGTGAAGTGACAGGTTGCAATCTCTCATGTCCATACCCAACTCATTGAAGTTCTCAGGAGAACCTAACCAGAGCATGAAACTGGTCCCAAAACGTACCCACATCCCACCTCAATACCAGAAAGTGTTTTACAATACAACGTAAACACAATAGGTGCAAAATATAACATTATTTGATCCAAGTACATTATTAAAGACACCTAAAGTGATTCATGTTTGCTTCTTTTGAATTCTCCCGCAGTCTTATTTGAATTTACACTTTATTAGCGATAATTCGCTGCCTCTCAAGGCAAGACGAGCGAGGTTGCTCCTAAAATGTGATTCAAAACAAAAGCTTCGCTGCCAACTGTTTCCTAACATGCCGATCTGCTCTATTAAGGCTGATTTATTACTGACATTACACACACATCTGCTCATGGCCATGCATTCACTCACACTCATGCTATAAGTGGCTCTTCTCTATGCGACAAATGGCCGCATCTCACCCACCGGATGTACAAACCGCAGCACGCTGTTAGAGACATCGCTATCTGCTTGCTTTTCCGCTAAAGGAATTGATGTAGGATAAAGGATAATCCTCTCCAGCCCTCCTTAAGAATATCTCTTATCTGTGCTATAACACAACAGCATTAGGACTATCATGTGGGGATTACCCTTGAAAGGCAGAACTATCTCAGCGTTTCAGTCGGACTGATCAAATCCAATCTAAGCCTCTCCATGAAATAGAGATTTTTTTTGGCGACTTTTTAGAGAGTACCAGCGAACCTGCTGACTTTGTGAGCGCTCAACTTCAAATGAAACATTCATGAGGCTGTTATGTTATGGTCTGATGACTGTAATGAGTGATATCAACAGCTGATTAATTCCTGCGCTACGAGTGCACAGTGTGCCAGACTCATTAGCACACAGCGAGTGCTCTTCAGAACTCAAATAACCTTGAGAATCCATTGATTTCTTCTGACGGCATCTCACCTTTGGTACCGAGGGGATGTTGACGACAACACAAGGATGATGTTTACCTACTCTGCCTTCCTGAGAACATTGAGTTATTGAAGTGGCATTACAGAGAAGGCTACGGATTTTACAGTTATTGCGTATCTAAAGAGGACAATGAACACTTTGGTTTCAGACGTGTGAAAACGGTCAAATTAAATCACCGGCATTCCGGATTCGATGTTGGTGCATAAGTCTGGCTCTATCAATTTATCCATGTCTGCCAGGAAGTCCTATTAATTTTTTTTTTCCAAACAAGGCTCTTGAGCTAATATATGTACTGACTTTTTAAAGTAAAACCACTTTCTAATGTTTTTATTCATGTTGGTTTCACATGGATAAAATAATTGAATAACTCAATTTAATAAATACAATGTCATGAGGTGTAACCATCTAATTTTATTAATTAATAAAAGTCAAGGCTGTCAAGCGTTGTTTTTTTAATTATTTAATTAATTCCACGTTGTGGCGATTAATTAATCGCAAATTAATTACACACCAAATCTAGCAAGAAATTACCCAAAAGATCATTTAAAGTCATTATTGTGTTAAATGAGAAAAGCATCAAATAGACATTTTAAAAAGTAGCTTTAGAAAAAAATGATTTGATTCAATATAGAATAAATGACACATAATCTTTAGGCTTCAACAGCATTGAGGGTGAGTAAATGTTGACAGAATTTACATTTTTGGGTGAACTAAACCTTTAATGTTTTAAATATATATATTAGGGCTGTGCAAAAATTAATTGCGATTAATCACATCCAAAATAAAAGTCTGTGTTTGCATAATATATTTGTGTGTGCTGTATATAATTATTTTGTATATAAAAAATATACACACATGCATGTATATATTTAAGAAAATTGTATTCATATATTAGATTATGTATATATATATATATATATATATATATATATATATATATATATATACAGAATTTAAGTGCAAATAATTCTTCAATATATACATGCATGCATAGGTATTTATATATACAAAATAATTATATACAGCACACACAAATATATTATGTAAACACAGACTTTTATTTTGGATGCGATTAATCACAATTAATTTTTGCACAGCCCTATATATATATATATATATATATATATATATATATGGAAATTAATTTAAATGATACTCTATATAAGAAAATAAAAAAGACAGTAGGTTGCGGTAAATTCTTCACCCTGAACCAACCTTCCATAAAAAAAAGTTAACTCGACTTATTGACCTTATTATTATTGTTTCATGTCTCGGCATGTTAGTTGCACCACATGGCTTTGAATTGGTGGACAAAAGCTTTCCAAATATTTTATTATAAATTGTAGTTATTATTACAGAAAATTTGTAAACAAATGTAACCTTATGTATATATCGTAACCAATTTATTTTGCACTTCCTTAAATTTAAAAAACAGAACTCAGCCCTTGCCTGAAACCTCCTAATGTACAGTATATGTACATTACGTTACGGTTTATTTGGAGTGTACCATGCCAAATCCACTTCTTTGGCCCTTAAATGAGTTTTGTTGTAGATTCGTACGACTTTATTTTGTAACAACAAATTTTGTAGTCCAAGCTCAGGGATGCAGAAGTTACCGAGAGGGCAAGTCAAAATGTTCAGTTGTTGGATGTAGTGACCCACACCCTTCGTTACACCATCTCCCAGCACCAGAACCTCTTCGAAGAGCCTGGTTGAGTATTATTTATCAAGGAAATGTACCCACATCTGTGGGTAAAGTCATGTTTTGTGTGTGCGAAGCACTTCAACAACCTCCGCCAGTATAAAGAAGGGTTTGCCGATAGACTTCGTCTGAATGAGGGGTCAGTTCCTTCTATCTTTTTCGATAAGCTGTAAATATCGTTAAAAAAATAAAGTACTTTACTTTCTTAAAACACATGGTGGTCATGGTTTAGCAGTTCCTTTGTTTTTCTTTGTCGTTTTGAAGTAACGTTACACGTCTGCAGTATTATTGTTACTTGAGTTTCATCAATGGTCATTTAGCTGCTGCTGATTTCTGATGCTTTTCTAAACATATCATATTATCAATACAGATTTTTAGTGGTAAGATTAGACCATAGTCTTTTATCTTGTTTAGTGTGCTTGTTTTAACACTAGAAGTTATCGACTTTCACTTATAACTAGGGCTGGGTATCGTAACAAAATGTTCGATACCGATACCAATACCTTGACTTCGATACCGGTTCCTGAACGATACCTTTTCGATACCAATATTATGTAACCAGTTTTATCAATATAATATTACCTACATTTTTATTTTATTTTTCAGTTGTTGACTTTTTCACACTCATGTATGTAAAAAAGCACCAATGCTAAAGTTTTCTATGGTTCCTAATCATTTAACAACATGTTTTCTTTACTTCAATGAGCTCATTGTTTCTGCCTTATCTTAATGTTTAACAATGAAACTGAATGAAAATTAATTGAAATGCATTACACTGTCACCTCTGATAATAACAGATCATCAACAGCAGCCATATCACCCTGTAGCCCAAGACTGGTTGCTCACTGAAGCTAAGCAGGGCTGAGCCTGGTTAGTACCTGGATGGGAGACCTTCTGAGAAAACCAGGTTGCTGCTGGAAGAGGTGTTAGTGAGGCCAGCAGGGGGTGCTCACCCTGTGGTCTGTGTGGGTCCTAACGCCCCAGTAAAGTGACGGGGACACTATACTGTCAAAAAAAGAGCACCGTCCTTCGGATGAGACGTTAAACCGAGGTCCTGACTCTCTGTGGTCATTAAAAATCCCAGGATGACTTTCGAAAGAGTAGGGGTGTAACCCCGGCATCCTGGCCAAATTTGCCCAGTGGCCTCTGTCCATCATGGCCTCCTAATCATCCCCACTTGCTGATTGGCTTCATCACTGTCTCCTCTCCACCAGTAAGCTGGTGTGTGGTGAGCGTTCTGGCGCAATATGGCTGCCGTCGCATCATCCAGGTGGATGCTGCACATTGGTGGTGGTTGAGGAGATTCCCCCTCTATGTGAAGCGCTTTGAGGTCTCAGAAAAAGCGCTATATAAATGTAACGAATTATTATTATTATTAATCACTCTAAATTGTAATTTAGAAACATGCATTTTCTGTAAAGCTGCTTTGAAACAATATATATTGTGAAAAATGCTATACAAATAAAAGTGAATTAAATCAAATATAGGCTACTGGGGGGCGGGATGCCTCACGCTCAGCACACGTGAAGCTTGCCGTAAAGCACTGGCAACAGAAGCCTAATGATTATGGATGTGTCGTGAAACAACAGCAAGGATATATTTTTATCGTTTATTAATGAACAAGTGTTTAATAAGTCTGCTGGCAGCAAATATGATTATGGCGATGCTGACTCGTCATTCCTGCAGCAGTGAATGCGCGCGCCTAACGTTATATCAGGTAATCAAACTATTAATTTCTAATTGTTTTGTTTAAAAGTAGAATTATTTTGATCGACTATAGACCTATATCTCTTGTCTATGAGGCAAGTATCCCATATGCTGAGTGTCGGTTCATCTGAGACGCGCTCCAGTTCTTGCAGTGGAAGACGGACTTTGTACTCTCAACAAGTGTCTGTGCGCTTATCTGATTTACCGTGTTACTGGTTTTGGTGGCAAATATCCTGTCGAGAATATTGCATCGCACACGCACACACAATCACATGCGACGAGCTACGTCTCTGAGCAGCCGCGTAAACTAGTGTTTTCTGCCACAGCCTATCGTGCTGCGTGCTTATTGTTTCACTGACATTGACGAGATTAACCACTTATGAACCGAAATTTGGTCTCGAAAAACAAGACATGTTTCGATACTCGGTCAGTACGAATCGATTCGATCGGTACTTAAAAAGTACCGAAACTCGGTACCCAGCCCTACTTATAACACAATACAGTTACATAACATTGCAATACATCCATATCGTCGCTGTCGGATGAAAACCGCGTATGTCCATTTTGACGATTTTGAGATTTTTTCACGGATAGAATGTCCAGGTTCATTTCCGTATACAGCATGCGTCACATTATCTAAATGACCAATGAAAAGTTGTGAAATCATGTCATCTGATTTCCACGTATTTCCATTTGCTGTCAAAGCTGTCAATCACGCAGCGTGTCTCCCATAGACAGTATGGTATCTCCCTGCCCTGTGGAGGCATCTCGCCGGTCTCGTGAAGTTTCTCGCCGGTCTCGTCTCTGAGACCCCTACACCTGGTATTATAGTGATCTGTATCCATATAAGTTATCCGGATAATAAAAAAGACATGTTAATGCAAGGTATAAATATGTTCGTAGATCGGATTGTAATCGGATCTGCCTGACCATCTGGAGGTAGTCTGGCTCGCATTGTGTTCGGATCTTTACTAGGTGTAAACGCAATCTGGTTGAACCACATATGTATATTTTACTCCTTCCAAAAATGCTAAAAAAAATAAACGAGTGAGAGCGTTTTATATAGGCTATGACACGTTATAGTCAGATATGACGGCGCTACTGCGACACGCATCACCGCAGATGAGCAGCTGCTTCAAAAGTGAAAGTAAGTCACAGACACAATCATCTTCACAATCACACAATCATCTTCAAGTAAAGAAACGAAGCGATATTACAGGGCAGGCTGTTGCCACACTCTCTTATTGATGTATTTCTTTGATATTGAAATTAGCTGATGATAAAATGCAGCTCATATCTGTAATAAAATGCAGCTCATTTCCGACAAAATTACGGTAAGATTGTGTAAATAAAGTATCAGTCTAGCATCGCCATCCATGCCAGTGTATTGATTCATTGTCTCTTCATAGTTTGCAAGAGATATTTGATAAACCGAGCGTATTTAATATACTGAGCGTAGCCTATTCATCTGTCAATATGAAACGCGATTTGGTCATTCTAATTAATGATCGGAAGAACGCATATCGACCACCGTTACTATACAATATGCACGTATGTCCATTTAAACTCGATTTTGGGTCAAATATGGATTATATCATGACACTGGCAAGAATATGGTTACATTTAAAGATGTTGTGCCAAGCATGACAATGCTACGTTCAGCTGCTTTTGAAATTACATGTTTTTTTCACTTCCTGAAAAGTAACCGTTTTGGACATACGTGAATTTCATCGGGCAGCGAATATGAAAACGTCTGTTCTGCAAGTTCGTCGTCTTCTTTTTCAACTCGCTTGCTCTGGCTCGAACATGTAAGGCTTGATGGACGTCTTCCGTTGTTGACATTTTGTTAACGTGCGAAATAAAAATGTTCTGTGATGCTATATAATCGTATATCTCTAATCAAACTACAAAAATGGCCGAACGGGGTGTAGTTGCAACCGAGTGTGAACTCAGCGACCTGGAGAGGCGGGCGGGTATGACACATCTCCTTTTTATTTAAAGAAGCCCTTCCAAAACGAGTTGCTTACAGACGCACATCAGAAAATGGGTAGAAAGGGGGCCTGTGGAGCTTTAATAATGAGAAATTCAGACCCAAGCATTGCAGTTTTGCTTTATAGACCACAAATGTATGATTTATATGTAAAAAGGAACGATTTAAAAGCATGATATGTACCCTTTAAGGCTACATTTAAGCTGTCAGTGTTTGGGATTGACAGCCGCATTTACTAACACATGTGTTTCAAAATGTCCCATTCACACAGGAATTTAGCCTCTCGAATACTGTCTATTTTCAAATCTATTTTAACCGACAGCAGCTTTTCTATCTGGGTGGAAAACGGAGCATTTGAGTCACACATAGAATGACAGGAGATACTCGAGTGGAGAACTCAAAACTCTCACCTGTCTTTGCCTGTCTCCTTTTTGAAAACCGTGTCACAGTAATTCATGCGCTCTTCTGTGGTGACGTAGATGCGAGCCTGTGGGTAGTTTTCCACCGCTTGCCGCAGCATGTTGTACACAATGCCCTTGCCATCCTGCCTCATGTTGCGCAAGGGTCCCCAGACCACATGAGCGGTCTCGATTCCCAGGCCGAAGAAGTGCTGGGGCTTCTGGATTAGCAGGGGAACACTGGTGTGAGACACCACTCTCAGGTCCGTCCTGCGGCCCACGTCCCTCTCAAAGCCCCGGCTGGGTGCGTTGTTCATTCTCCATATGCAGGAGGACTGGTCGATCTCAGTCCCTGCCTCACGCCCCAGCATCTGGCCAGAGCTGGACACGATACTGCAAACCTCACAGTGCAGCTTCAACGGCTAGAAGTAAAGAAGAGAAATGGGGTTAATTAGCATTAGAGGTTCATTTAAATCATGAATCGCAAGCTTACCAAATAATACAAAATAATGATATACAAAATTATATACACTCTAAAAATGCTGGGTTGTTTTAACAAAATTTTTGGGTAAAATATGGACAAACCCAAACGTCGGGTTAAAAATGTCATTTAAAATGTTAACCCAGTTACTGGGTTTGTCAATATTTGACCCAAATTTGGGTTGAAATAACCCAGCATTTTTTAGAGTGTATCAAATATATATTACTTGAATTTGAACGTTTTTACTAAAACAATATAAAAATTTGTCTATATTAGAGCAAGACTAGGGTTGGGTATCGTTTGAATTTAAACGATTCTGATTTTCGATTCCTTGCTTCGATTCCGGTTCTTAACGATTCTCGATTCCAATTCTTTTAAGAGGCAGGGCCAAAAAAGTTTAGCTAACCTTGCTAACCAACGGTCTTTCTGAAGAAAATACTCTTTCTGTCACAAATTTAGCATTTTGCCGAGATTTCGTTATTTTTAGAAAAGTGAAGCCACACTTTGGACTGCCGACGTAAGCTACTCATGTTCGACTCGCACGGTTATGCCAACACTTCCGGTAGACGCTTCTTCGTTGGTTGTTCAGCGGTTTCTTCTTCCGGTCGGCGGACTCTGAATATCGAAACTAGGAATCGGAATTTTAACATTTGAACGATTCCGGGAAAACCGAAAAGTTAGTCCCGGTTCCAATCGATACTCGATTCTTGATACCCAACCCTAAGCAAGACCGATAAAGGATTTTGAAGGCCGATTCTGAATACAAATATTTGTTGGTTTTAAAATCCGATATTCCGATATATCGGACGATATATATATATATTTTCTTTTCCAGAAACGCGCAACAAAAAATTAACAGATTTCCCTAACATTAGTTATTTGTAGTTATTTATGAACTAAAATAATATGATAATGCATTTTAAAAAGAACCTTGTTTTTTTATAATTAAAAAATGCAATTCTGATAAATAAAATAATAATTAGTCCCTACATTGCCTTATAAGCTACCTGCAACCAGGATCAGCAGGTTGCAAGATGTGTGGCGCGTTATACACGAGTGTTGCCAACAGGGACAGTGTAGAGTGCCCTCTGGTGGACAAACTATACAACTCCAACACTCATGACTAGGTTGAAGCGTGTTTCGGACATTTTTATTTTATTTTTAAAATATTCATTTATTGGCCATTATAACTGCCGATACCGATAGTTTGGAAAATGCCTAATATCGGCCGTATAATATCAGCCTGCCGATATATCGGTCTGGCTCTAGTCTATATTAAAGCATGATTTAACATACAATTGTACATTCTGAGAATCTTTTTAAAACTAATAAAAAAATCAAATAAACAGTAAACTTAAAGTGGTACAACATTCAAACAAGGCAAAGCAAAGCAAAACAAGACAAGTAACAACAATACAAAAACGAACCATATGTCTTTTCTAACATTAAAAATGTCGGTAACACTTGTTGTAACACACTAATGTACTAATACCTGAAAAAATTTACTATGAACTAATGATGAGTTAAGACATGTACTAATGAGAAACTAACCTGAGCTAAACTACGACATGAGTCATATGAATTCCTGCATAAATATACCATATTAACTACACATTAGTACATGCTTGTTAATTAATGCATTAATTAACATTTCAGGGTAAACTAAATCAAACGCGTTTTAGATCAGAAAAAGAAGTACTAAAAGGGCACAATGTAAAATTGTTCATAAATTTGCCTCCAGCAACTGTCACAAACATCAGTGAATGACACTTGATGTCTTGCAATTTAACCTTACTAAAACGCACCAACACACAATTATGCATTTATCATTAAAAATGATTTAATCTCATTCCGTTTTTCTCTGCCATCAAGAGTGAAATACCTAACAGATGCGATTTTCAAAATTAAAATCAGTGTTAGCACTGATGGTGGTTATTTTATGGATTGGTGTACTGTCTTTATTTCTTGGATGTTAGTCAGGCTTCTTGCTCTTCATTTTGAGCCAAAAAATGTGTCCATTTTCTAGAGCAAGTTTGATTTAGTTTATCCCGAATTGTTAATTAATACATTAATTAACAAGCATGTACTTATGTGTAGTTAAGATGGCATATTCATGCAGGAATTCCTATGACTCATGTCGTAGTTAAGATTAGTTCCTCAATAGGACATGTTTTAACTCATCCTTAGTTCAGGTATTAGTATTATCATGTACTATCATTGTAAAGTGTTACCAAAATATTTGTACAGCAAGTTTGATCATTTAGATTTGATTCATATAAAGTTCACAAAAGGGTCCCAGACTACATAGACCACATTATATAAATTGTTCATGTTTTGTCAGAAAATAGTTTGAAAAACATCAAAAAGGTCTCACAACAAAACACAGCTATGCCACTTTAAGGCTTTTAAAAAGAGTAAAGAGTACAAAAAGGTTTTTTTCAGCAATAATGAAATATAACTTCCCATTGAATTGTTCACCTAAATCTCCGTCTTACAATCTATTGAGTGGCTCTGTGGATACACAACGCTGAGGTGATGCAGTGTGTTTTTAAGTGCAGTCAAGTGTGGCATTGTGAATGTCGCAGCTATATTTGGTTCTTGTTAGTGTCATGCATATCATACTGGATGAGCATCCATTTTGTGGTAGAAAGATCCACCACTTTTTTTTGTTTTTTTGAGAATCCACTTTAATGGCTCACAAATAGTCAGGTGGTCCATGGTGTATATGAATTTTGTGAGCAAAATTCTTTCAGGAAAAACAGGAAATGATTCCACTGAAGGCAAGTTTGATGAGAACCCATATGCAGTTTATTTACAAAAACGTTAACAAATACAAATCTAAACAAAGACGTGACTTGGTGATAAACATGAACAAACCATGAAGTTTCACACAAACCGTTCGTTTCGTGTCTTAGGCCATCAATGTGTACTTACATTTACTGAGTCATTAAATCATGTTTAATTTGGACTTCTCTGTGCATGCTCTTTGAGGTGGACCCATGGGTAGACCCCATAGACCTCCCTACTGACAGACAAGAACGGTTTGACCTAAAAATATTAAAATTAAAAATACTATGGAAACAAAGACACGCATCTTAAATGCCCTTGAGGTAAGCCAAAACATACCAAAAATTAATTTCAAAGTGAACTATCCCTTTAATACAGCATGTGTTTGTACAACATACATATGCCTTTACTTTTAAATACCAATGTAGCGAGGTCTACGTTTTTTTTTTTATCAGTTTCATACTGATAAACATGACCCAATATAGCATCACGACCACATTAAAGAGCTTACGGTTATAAAAATTCAGAATTGTGAGCATTAGAGGAACTGCAGGTTTTAGAATTGTGCAGCCGCTCTGGAAAAGTTGTGCCGGCTGATTCGGCGCATATGGCATCAGTACTTTGATGCCATAAGTCACAAGCCATGTTTCCATCGACATGTTTTTATCCGAATTAAGTGATATCGAATGAAAAATGCTTATGGAAAGAGTAAAATTCGATGAAATTTCATGAAAATCGACAAATGAAATACGTTCAGTCTCATCAAATTTTATCTTGATCGATATACGGCTAATGCGATAAAAGCTGATGGAAACGTTATTTGCCGAATAAATAATGAATTGCGATTAAGTTTTATGGCCTTTTATGGTTGCAACATCAACCATAAAAGACGAGTTCATTTCCGGCCAGTCTGTTTGCGCACACATGGCGGATGTCAACAAAGACAGATGTAAGTGGACAAAGCAAAAAAAAATAATAAATGCTTCAACCAAAGGGTTATGAACCACGATCTCCCAGAACTGATGGAGCGCTGTCGTCTCCCAGACCACAGTTGCCTCCGCTGTCATCGGGCATTTACGTGCATCGGCATCATCATAGCAATGTTTATAGTGTCGTTTTTTCTTAGGTTAGTTTTGCTTGTTTTTACGTGGCTTGGTTGAGTTCTAATGTAGAATGTGGTCTGTTATTTCTGGTTAACAGACTGCGGCGCTGCTAGTACAACACACCGTTGCCATTGACGCAGTTCAGAGACGGAACAGACTATTTTCTTTAGCAGAAACAATACTCGTTTTTAAATCAATAAACTCGTTTTTAAGTCAATATTTTGTGTCAAATCATTGATTTATTTTTTTATTTGGTTGATTTATATGTAATAAGCAGGATAATATATAGGCGGTTGTTATAGCGAATACAACCCCTTCAACAACCGCCTCGCATACATTATCCACATACCGGTAAGCATTATTAGGCTTCAACTTGTGAAATACTTGATCATTTGTTGGTAGATGGCGCGATCCCTTTTGTCTAACAAAACTTTGTTCGCAAAAGTTTGCTTGAATGTTGTTCGATTCAGTGCGAAAATGAATGGAAACACCTTAAAATGTCTCAAATCAATTCGATATACCAATTCGCAAAACAGCATGTGACGTCATTACGTACAGGTTTTTATTTTTAGTTTGATGGAAACACACTTTCACTAGCTTTATTCGCATGTGTTTTTTTACCAAACTTCAGATAATTCGATTGACAAGTGGATGGAAACATGGCTACAGTGACATGGACAAAATTTTGAACTCGGCATCCACTGCTTCAAGTCAAACAAGCATTTTGACAAGAGACTTAAACATTTACTCCTTCTAAGCAGCAGTGTAATGACTAATCATCAACACCATGGCATTAAATCCATCACCCTGGTCTTTCTATTTATCCACCTAGAATACCGAAGGGATGCTGAGTGCCATGAGATTGCCCTAACAAATTAGAGCATGTTTGCCCTGCTTGGCTGATCTGCAAATCTGAGAACAATTTACTATTGCTCAAGACAGGAGTAATGGTGGCAGGGGCCGATCAATAGCGTATGGCTGACCAGCAGATCAGTAACTATTAGTAAGTAATTTGAGTTACGCCTCCTTAAATGTAATATTACTCACATTATTCTATTGGGAACAAGGAACTGATAAGACAACCACTGAATCACTGTGACAGTGGGAAACAACAACAACAAAAAAACAACAGTTGCAAGCCTTCGGACACACTTAGTGCTTGGCAAATGATAGACATTTGGCTTCCAAAAATGGAAATGAGATTATGGGCCCTATCTTGCACCCAGCGCAAATGTCAAATGACACTGACGCATGTCATTTCATTTTACACCTGTGCTAAGCAGGTGTAAAATAGAAATGAGCGCGGGTGTAAAATTTCTATTTTACACCCGCGCTAAACTTCGCGCAAAAAGGAGGCGTGTTTCGGCGCAAACAATCCCTAGTGCTATTTTGCAGTTCCACAAATATTCATGACACAGTTATAATGGCCTCAAGACAGCCAATGTCAACGCCAACCACATGACAGTTTAACTTAATTTTATGTCAAGTTGTCATGACAAAGACACTGACAAGTTATGATGTTATGGTTTATGTCAAGATGTCATAACAAAGACATCTGAATGTCATATTTGCATTCAAATTGGCATTACTGAGCGAAAGACACTTAATGACAGTTGTCATAAACATGCATAAACCTTACTTTATATTCAAGATATGTCATGTCATGGTTATGAAGGTGTCATGTCAGTCTTATGCACACTCCTTCAAGTAAAGTGTTACCAAATAATGTAGCGGGTGCACAACGTGCATACACTTTGATTCTCTCATCAACAGATCAAATCATACATTATAACAAGGAAAAATATTAACATATAAGGGAAATCAGTGACTACGTTTATGTAGCTAATTTTCGGGTTATGGTCGGGTTAAGGTCACTATTCGGGTTTCTGAAACATTAGGAATAACCCGTTTACATGCGTGAGCAGAGAGAGTTTCTCCTGTATACATGGAATTGCAATATCCCGATGTAAACGGCGACGCGCGGTTCAGCGTCTTGACGTACAGAATCAGCTTTAGACGCAATTTGCGTCATTTCCGATTCTTCTTCCTGTATCCAAAGACAACAACAACAGCAGCATGCGGATAATGAATAGTTCGGGGCAGATAGCGATCGCCTTTGTTTGCGCTGTGATGCTGGTAACATTACTAACCTTGCCATGTTAACTTCCGGTATACTGCACACGGATTTTTGTATGCGCCGATAAGTTTCTCTACTCAAAAGACCAAGATTCCTTGCGAATAGGACATGCGCAGAACAAAAATCCCTATGGGGATATGCCGATGCGCATTTACATGATTAAAAATCGGGTTAGAAAAGGGGTACCCCAGGTATAATATCCGGTTTTTAAAATCCGGGATATGAGCAATATTCGGGTTTTTGGCGGTGTTTTGGCCGCTTGCGACCGGGTTATTGCTAATATCCTGGTTTTGAAAGGGTTATTGGCTGCATGTAAACGTCAGTGTGGTGTCCATGAAGATGTAAAAAAATTCAGTTTTTTTCTTTCCACGCCTGTTTAACCCCGACGCTGATTTGGGTGGGTTTCTCCCATCCCCATACAACGTCACTTCTCTGTCTTTCACTGCCCTGACAATCGTAAATCCGCTGCCCTCGTAAATCCATCATAATAATAACAATCTGCCATGCAACATGTGCACCTGCTCTTAAAGGGAATGTTGGATGACACTCTGATTGATTTATTTCACTTTACGCCCAAACCACACCTATGAATAATGAGGCTATTTCAGACCAACCCCTTTTAAACTTGCATCGGGCGCAAGAGTCATTTATCCCACCGGTAAAATAGCAACAGTGCCCAGGACCCGCCCACAAAGTTACTTGCACTTTCGTGCTTGATACTTGTGTTTAAGATTGTTAAAATAGGGCCCAAAGTGTATCATCAGACTAAATAAATATATGGAAATTAAAGTAAAGAAGATGCACAAGTTATTTTTGATTTTCCCTTTCACACAGGGTGCTGATCCCAGAAGATTGCCATAAAATATCCAGAGTGCCTTTTGTGTGAACACAAACACATCCCAGGATTGAGTCCAGCATTGATGCCAGGATGAGGACCTAGCAACATTGTGGGGACCAGTCCCAGAACGTGCCCTGTGTGAACAAAAGCCAGGACCAATGCCGCAAAGGGATGTGCCGTGGTGCCTTTTTTATCAGCTTGGTGAAATGGTTAGTGATGCGCTAATTTATGATTGAATCAGAAAAGAATATCACAAGCGTGGAGAGAAATCACAGATCATTAGCAAACTTAAGACGCTGCAGATACATTACACATCACACATCTTTAAGGGGTCTTTATGGGATGTGTAAATGCAAGGCACGCACAGATTCCGGAAAATCACTGGCAGTGTGAATGAACCAAAATCAAACGATCCCTGGACAAATTTTCCGTAATCTCTATGTGAAAGGGGCTTAATTTGCCTCAAATATATAATAAATACTTTAAAATAAAATAAATCCATACTACATTGACTAATATAATAAGTAAATTAAAGTAAAATATTGTATACAGTATATATCACTGTATACCGTAGGTATTAGAGCATGACTCCTTAGAAAAGTCAGTCATGTTCAAGAACAGTCAGCTTCAGGTCTGTCTGGTGGAAAGATGTCCGGAGCTACCTTGAGTCCTGCCTCATGAAATAGCCAAGTTTTGTCTAAATCACTTCGACTAACGACTGGGGTACCTCAGGGTTCAGTGCACAGTCCCCTTCTCTTATCAATATACACAATTTCGCTATGCCCAAACACTTTAGTTTTTTCTGAACTTTGTTCTGATTCCCACCTCGTGTCTTTTAATTTATTGTCTCTCTTGTGTATAGAGCTGGTAAGTCCTTTGGCTAACCCCGCTGTACCTCTAGGTTGAAAAATCGTCAATGCAAGTGAATGAGAAAAAATAATAATTTTCTAATCCTATTTGAATTTTGCAATGAATGTAACATATGTTGTCTGTGAATTTTTTATATAATGTTTCATGTAAAGAATGCTACAATTTAGCAGGTAGAATTTTCATACGGACTACAACTCTTTTGATGTGTTTGATATAACATGCCGTGTCTTTAGTGCACTTCACCACCTTCTTTCAGGGACAGGACAAATTCAGTTGAGCGTGGTAAAAACCGTGATTTGTGGAGGGAAAATGTGTTATGCGGCGACGTCACATATGCGACGTGTAGTCTTTCTCGTTATGTCTATTCCACAACTGCTAGCCAAAGAATCATACAATATACTGTCAAACTCGCTACTGAGAAATTATATAAAAAAATCACAGACAACATGTGTCATATTCACGGCACAATTCAAACGGGATCAGAAATTATTTTCTCTCATTCACTTGCATTGACGCTTTTTCAACCTAGAGGTCCACTTGGAGTTTTTACGGATGGGGGGACTTACTAGCTCTATGGTGGCTCAGTGGAGAGAACGGTTGCCTTACAGCAAGAAGGTCACCGGTTTGAGTCCCAACTGAGACAGGCCTTTCTGTGTGGAGTTTGTATGTTCTCCCTGTATCCACGTGGGTTTCCTTCAGGTGCTCTGATTTCCCCAACAGTCCAAAGACATGCAGGTTAGGATTGGATTAATTTAAATTACTTTAAATTAACCAAGATTCAAACCAAACTAATAATATGCCCCCTGTGTTCCAAGGCAGGATCTCTTGAGCACATCTTGAGCAGCTGTTCCTGGGCCCTACCGCTGAAGACACGATCAAGTCCTCAAGCCCACAGCTGAGGAGATCAGTAAGGGGATCACAAGAGCAGATGCACCAACACTGAAACCAGGATGATTGCATTCAAGAAGGAGGGAGAGCAGCCCATGAGGCAAAAAAAACAACCATGTTGGCTTACTATGCACAGCACGAGACAGGGTGATGACAGTGGACCTGGATAGGGAGCTGAAAATTCCAGCAATCATCCCCCACACCACACACTGGAGCTAAGTGTGCCTTGGGAGAAGAGAATGGAAGAGGCACAGGAGAGAAAGAAGAAGTATGAGGGGCTGCGGCATGGAGGCCTGCCGTTGTAATGGGTGGGAAAGCAGGTGCATGCCATTGGAGGTGGGTTACCCGAGGCACTTGCAGGTTATTCCCTCAGCAAGTCTTTTGGACTGCTGGGAATAACTGGTGCAAGCCGGAGATGAGCCATCAGCAACAGCATGGAGGCTTCAGAGTGGGCATCAAGATGGCTATGGTTGATAAGGGGTAACGTGTGAGACCGCAAAATGCTACTTGGGATCAAGACAGAGGTTTGATCAACCTTGGTCAGGTTGCCTGAAAGAGGGTGTCTTTTGAAAGACCCGAAACACTCAAATGATGCCATGAAACAACACTGATGATGTGTTTATGCATCAGAGGTTGTATTGATAACTGAAAGAAAAAAAAAGAAAAAAAATGTGGGCCCTATAATACACCCGAAGCAATGCAGTGCCAAGTGTTTTTGTTTTAGCTAGTTTCACATTGTTTAAATAGCAAATGCATTTGCGCCCATTTGTGTGCCCATTGGCGTGCTGGTCTGAAAACAAGGTATGTTCAGGTGCATTGTTGGCGCATTGCTATTTTTAAGTTACTGAATAGACTCCGCCATTGACCAACTAAAACCTGGTCTTAAGTCAATGGCGCTACTTTTTATTATTATTTTTTATAATAAAGGCACAGTTCTTCCGCTTGCAAATTTCACCATGTAAATAACAAATCCGCCATGGCACTGGCATAGGAAATGAGATTCTGGGTGCATTTCCCGTACAACGGCGTAGTTCGCTGCTTCACTACCATAATACGATGCATCGTTGGAGAAACGACTGAGCTAGTCACGACTGTTTTCCGAAACCCATTGTCGCAAGTATTCGTTCAGACCAAGTTGGTTTCGCATGTGGTGGAATAATAACTACTTTTAATGGAACTGTTTGAGATCCAATTAACGCTAGATTTTTTTAATATAAATTACAAACACGTCAATCTGAGGACTATTTCTAATTGTTCTCAGTTATTTATGCTTTATTATCAGACTCAATATTTGGCATGTTCTTACATAGTAGAGCACGTTCGCACATGCGCACTCTTCAAATCTTTTGACAAACTAAGTCCTAAATTCCATTTGTATGTATTCTAAATAAAAGGCACCGGTTGTACTGAATATCAGCTTGCTTATTTTGCTTAAGAATAAGGATTTATTACCTCTAAATGTCATACAATATAGAAACAATGTCTCTAACCACAGGCTCGAGAGCTGTCGTTCAAACTACACAACTTTACGATGCTGTTTGCAAATGTTCGTCTGGAACGATGGTTTCGGGAAACACCAACTCGTTGAAGTATGCTGATAACGACGGAACTTGCGACCATAGTTGGCTAACGATGCTTTTCGGGAAATGCACCCCTGATTGGTTTATTGCACATTAAGCCTAAAACACACCCATTACTCATTAAGAGAATAGGGACAACCCTTTTAGACCATAAACTAGCAAAAGTGTCACAACATTTTTTTTCCCCATTCTGTATTTTTTTATTAGGGGAGTGCAGCCATAGACTCTCACTCGTTCTCTTAAACCCAGTCTGTCTCAACATGCTGCTGCTGGACTCACTACTCGCACTGATGTACACATATTGATTGGTTGGTTGGAGCAGGAACACACCATCACATCACAGTTAGTAGTCATTAAACCGTTCTGGAGCATCTGGACTGTGCCTAGTTTTTATTTGCCAATCTGGGCAGAATAACAAATAATATGCTCACATGGAAACGCACACAGGAGTGTGATTTGATGAAACAGATGAATTAATATGCACTGCTATTCAACATCATGTTTTCATCTACAATAGGAAGACTTGTGCAGCAATATCCATCATGTAAAATATGGGGTTCCTTAATGGGCACCTAATAAAACTATTAAGCTAAAAATATCAACAGTAAAGCCTCCCTTCAGAAGGACAGTTACAATAAAACATGTTGATAAGTGAATAGCATAGTTTATGTGTAATGTTTATGCTATCACTTCATTGTTTTGCTTTATGACTATGCTTCATGCATTAGCACTTTTGATCTAAAGCCTCATGCAGAGTTCAGCACCTCTGGATATGTTAAACCAGACTGAAAACAAGGTCATGACAAAGAGAGAGACATCAAATGCAAATAGCAATGACTAAGTAAGTGTGTTACAAAGCAGACCAGAGCTTTTATCATAAAAATAGTCCAGCTGATTAAAGACATATGCATATTTGTCCCAGATTTCTCAGTTCCTACCTTGAAGACGGTGTTAGGTAGTTTATTGTAGTTTATTAATATGTAATAAAATCAGTGTTAATTAATGCACTTAAAATTGACTGTTTTTTAGACTGTACACTTTGGCTGAATCCCAATTCACCCTTGGCCCTACCCTTAGCCCTACCCCTCCGTTTTGCGCATTCACGTCTAGGGGTAGGGTGTCCCGATTCTTGTTGAGATCGAGGGGTAGGGCGAAGGGGTAGGGCTACATAGCCCTCGAAACAGAGATTTTTCAGAGGCACACTCCAAACGGAGGGCTAAGAGAAAATACACGGAATGCATCGGAAATCACCGGCGAGATGGATCGCAAACGGTTAAACATTTAAATTTAGCGCCAGATGATTCCACCACGCACTTTATTTACTCTTATAATAACACTATAGATATTTAAATTAAGAAATGGTATAATAAATTACCTTTCCGATCAGAAAAGACATACATTTCGAGGAAGGGATGTTTTAATCATCATGTTTATTCAAAGTTAAGAGCAGCTGAGCTGATTGTCAGTTGTTGTCATGGAGAAATCCTGTAAAAACTCCTGTAACCGCAGAGCCATCGCCGACGACTGATGACATATCGGGTTCATGAAGGGTTGTTCCATTTCGTAGGGGAATATTTCAACCCCTTGGCCCTTGTAACTCTGTTTTAAGGGCCAAGGGGTACACTCGAAAACAAGGGGTAAGGCCAAGGGGTGAATTGGAATTGAGCCTTTGTCTTGATGTGGTTTATGGAAAATGTTCCTCTTTTATTAAGCCAAAACATAACAGAAATCTTCTAGTGCAGGATTTCATGGGAGATTAAAGTAACAAGATTAAATTACCTAAATCTACCCAATCTAAAACGAATCTACCCAACAACGCTGGAAGACAAACAAATGGTTAGCATTGTGGGATCCTCAATTAGGGATGGATACAAAAACGCATACATTTAAGAGAATGAATAATGGGCTTTTAAAAATATGCACACGTGTCAAGCCTGGAACCCTATTTGAATCAAATTTATTCATATACATACTCATTTAATTTTGTTCGGAAGAAATGGAGTTACTGTAATTACTGCAATATTCAATGCTTACAATGCTGAAAGACAAATGAGAAAGAGAGTGGGAGGGGGTGAATTTTCCATTTGGTATTCAAGAGATGGAAAACAATACTTCAGAACACTGCAAGACTTGATAAACTCTTCAAGGTTTGTTTTTATTTTTATATATTTTTTAATGTATGTGGCATTTTAAGCACAGAATTAACGTTGTCTCCCACTCCACAGCCTAACTCCAGTAAACATAATAAAACCAAAAACTAGTCCCGATTCACCTGTCAAAACAAACAGTCTCTGTGACAAGATGCAGAAGAAATGATGCATTAATTACTGGCTACAGGACTGCTGGATAACCTTTATTTCCCATAAGCTCTATTTGCCATGCAAGACTAAAAAGCATAAACAACATTTACCAAAACTAAAAGGCATAAACCAAGTGAAAATAAAGATAAACTATGATGAATGGGCAATTACTAGCTAAGAATGTTACTTTTGCTAAATTAGTTCAGTTGGTCCATATGGTGAAGCATCAATTATGTTTTCCATGCTTGGAAAGGCAAATTTATTTTCCAAATTGAATTCCACTTTCCTTTAGAAGGCTTAATACATTGTATATCCATGTTTAATTAGTAAACATCTCGTTTGGAGTAAAAATGTGCATATTTTCTCAGCAATTTTCAGACGGAACTGTGTAAAAAACGTTAAGCAAATGAATCTTTAATGAGAGAACTGCTGAAGACAAATGCTTATGCCAATCTGAGATCAAATTTGTGCTTCAGTTAACAAAATATTGATCTTATGACTGCTGAATCAGATCGCCATCCTTCATTTAAGGGGTATAATTATTTTATTGGGTTTTGCTCTAATCTTGTTAAATGTTCTTATATTTTACATGAATAGAATATTATACATACGTCCTTGAAGAAAGGGCTTCAAAATAACCATTAAGACAATGAACACACAATAAAATCTAGAACAGCATAAAGTCTTACTAAGTGATAATGTACAACTATAATAATAAATCTTACGGGATTATATCCAACCATGAAAATCATCAAGACGCTTCTGAACTATTCTATAAATTATTCATAAAGACAATTACATATCTATTTGTGCCAAACAGGGGCCTCCATGGGATTCTGTTCCACCACTTATTTTAGGCCAAAAAAGTGTTCTTGATATGCATATGTGAAGGTAATATTTTGCATAAAAGGTTGGATAAATTGTCCTCTGCCGGCAGAATCCAGTTTTTAAGAATATAGCACTATGTCCTTGGCATGGCTATCAGCCCTAAACATCACTCATTGTTAAAGGGCAAGTCACATATTTCTGTCAAAATAAATGTCAGTGGAGGCACATTTATGGTCTTTGATAAGATTAAGTCATGTAGGAACATAATCCTGTGCTGATAATATATACTAATGACACACTCAATCAAACTCCCAGGGTTTCCTGCAAACAAAGACAAAAATAGAATAGAAAGGGACAAAAAAGACCTAACAAAAAAAACAGTTAGGTTCAACCAAGACAATAGACTAACACAACTTTCCAAATGTATCATGCATCATGCATGCCATGATGCCAACGTAGGGGAGTACAAAGTGTGAATAATCATTGCTGACCACAAACCACTTCAAAGAGCACTTTGATATGAATGCTTTCATAGGTTTCAACTGATGGACAACTTGAGAAACTCTCTGCTTGCATGCTGTAAATCCCTTTGTAATCCTACTAGAAAAGAAGTTTATACACTTTATTTTTGTCATGATTGTGACAAGTTCTATGGACTCTTATTTTGATATCCTGTTCTGTTTCCCTTAGTTCCTGTTTCCTTGTACTGTTTAGTTTCAGTTTTCATTGGTTTCTGATTGTGTCCCTGGTAACTTATAATTATCAGCTGGGTTGTATTTATTTGCTTGTTATTCCCTACATACCCACCGGCCACTTTATTAGGTACACCTGTCCAACTGCTCGTTTACACTTAATTTCTAAGCAGCCAATCACATGGCGGCAACTCAGTGCATTTAGGCATGTAGACATGGTCAAGACAATCTCCTGCAGTTCAAACCGAGCATCAGTATGGGGAAGAAAGGTGATTTGAGTGACTTTGAACGTGGCATGATTGTTGGTGCCAGAAGGGCTGGTCCTGAGTATTTCAGAAACTGCTAATCTACTGGGATTTTCACGCACAACCATCTCTAGGGTTTACAGAGAATGGTCCGAAAAGAAAAAACATCCAGTGAGCGGCAGTTCTGTGGGCGGAAATGCCTTGTTGATGCCAGAGGTCAGAGGAGAATGGCCAGACTGGTTCGAGCTGATAGAAGGGCAACAGTGACTCAAATAACCACCCGTTACAACCAAGGTGGGCAGAAGAGCATCTCTGAACGCACAGTACGTCGAACTTTGAGGCAGATGGGCTACAGCAGCAGAAGACCACACCGGGTGCCACTCCTTTCAGCTAAGAACAGGAAACTGAGGCTACAATTTGCACAAGCTCATCGAAATTGGACAATAGAAGATTGGAAAGACGTTGCCTGGTCTGATGAGTCTCGATTTCTGCTGCGACATTCGGATGGTAGGGTCAGAATTTGGCGTCTACAACATGAAAGCATGGATCCATCCTGCCTTGTATCAACGGTTCAGGCTGGTGGTGGTGGTGTCATGGTGTGGGGAATATTTTCTTGGCACTCTTTGGGCCCCTTGGTACCAATTGAGCATCGTTGCAACGCCACAGCCTACCTGAGTATTGTTGCTGACCATGTCTATCCCTTTATGACCACAATGTACCCAACTTCTGATGGCTACTTTCAGCAGGATAATGTGCCATGTCATAAAGCTGGAATCATCTCAGACTGGTTTCTTGAACATGACAATGAGTTCGCTGTACTCAAATGGCCTCCACAGTCACCAGATCTCAATCCAATAGAGCATCTTTGGGATGTGGTGGAACGGGAGATTCGCATCATGGATGTGCAGCCGACAAATCTGCGGCAACTGTGTGATGCCATCATGTCAATATGGACCAAACTCCCTGAGGAATGCTTCCAGCACCTTGTTGAATCTATGCCACGAAGAATTGAGGCAGTTCTGAAGGCAAAAGGGGTCCAACCCATTACTAGCATGGGTACCTAATAAAGTGGCCGGTGAGTGTATATACTCCCTGCTCAGTTTTGTACTATATTGGTTATTGTCTTATGTAATGTGTTGTGTTACTTCTGTTCAGAAGTAACATTTTGTGTTTAAGTCTAGTTACAATTTTAAGGTGTTGCAGTAACACTTTATTTTACAGTGTCCCTGTTACATATGCTACATTAACTTACCATAGTATAACAGTAAATTATGCATAATTACATGCAATCAAATCCTAATCCTACCCTAACCACCTTATTTATTTTCCAACGTGAAAGTAAATACAAAGATGTACTTCCTTTTAATGTTTAGCCTTCCGTTTCCGCAGAAACCTACGGAAACGGAAGGCCAACACAGGAGAATACATAAATATGTTTCTATATATGCAAACTATTCATTCTTCGTGACTTCAAAATAAAATTTTAAACCCTCATGAGTGTGCGTGTTTTGATGTCTACTTGTTATTGTTCAAGAAATTTCTATCGTAAAGAAGTGACCAAATATTAAAGGGATGATCTTCCGTGGACTGCCATTAACGAAGTGTAAAGAGCAAATGCACGGAACTTTTGGCGGTTTCTTACAAATGTGTCGCTCAAATACACACAAGAGAAATACATAAACTACCAGCCCGTTCTCATCCCCAAGGCGTCATATACTGACGCTTTTGACAATGCGTATATATCCAACGCACATGGCACCCTTTAGCGTCAATATAAGATGCAGATATATATGGGCCAGAAGGTGCCTCCTAGTGGTCTAACCCTAACCCTACCCCAGACCTAAACCTACCCATAACGGAAGCCTGTTTTTTTACGCTAAAGGGTGCCATGAGTGTCGGATTTAGACACATTGTCAAAAGTGTCACTATATGACGCCTGAGGATGAGATTGCGTTGAAACTACTGCTGCATTTAGAACTGTAGCATAGGATTTTAACATGCACCGTTTCCATGTAACGCATTGTGTTACACATTAAGCATGTGATTGCAAAGAACTCAAAATGGTGATTAAGTGGTTAATGCAACAGATACACTCAATTATTTGACTAAAAAATAAAAATAAAAAGCAACTCGCATTGCCAGCGTATTCACACATTACAATAATTCTTTTAACCAAAGACGATGAGCTTCTTGCAGGGCAGATCATAGGGTGCACCAAGTCCACATTCAGTTCCGGTGAGTGGATTAAGGTTGAAACACATATCTTGCATGTATTTTTTACACTTGAACAAGCTATTATAGCACACCCTAACGGTGCAAAGGACGTCGGTCTGTCTATAGTCCACATTATAAAGTAGCTAGCCAGTCAAAACTACACAGTCGACGCAAACTACGGGTTCACAATACAACTACAAAATTACAATACAACTACAAAAAAATACAAGTTTTTTTTTTGAGAAAGGAAGATTTTTAATGAAGTTCATTAAAACAAGATCATGTCAGTAAGACTCTGTTCATTTGTTTGCTTAAGTTTTACTGCCGCTTGAAAAAAAAAACGCTTCAGTGCGCCAACGCTCTGCGACGGTTAAGAGGTTAACAATGAACAAAAGTTCAGACAAAGGCTTTTTAGAGAGACTGAAAATAAAAGAGGATTTAGTGCTGAGGCTACTGGATCCGACAGTAACTTTACATTTGAAAGCATATTAATTTTAGACAGCAGAAGCAAAGTATTGAACAATGTTTTATACAAAATGTCTTCTCAGAATTTGTCTTGTGCAACTGTCCTCTGATACAGTCACCCCTGGTCTTAGGACAAGTTCGCTATTTTACAATTAAAGCCCTGTTTTAAGATTGTTTCTGATGAAATAGAATGGTTAAGATAGTTTTTTAGACAAGTACTGCTTTCCCGAGAATTTTCTGAATCTGTGGTGGCACCCCCACACTACAATGGTAGCAAAGTTACTTCAGGATCAGTTACTTGTTTCAGGAACAGGAACAATCTTTTATTAAATGCATAAAACTTTAGTTTACAAAGACGTGAAACTCACCGAGCCACCGAGCGAGTCTGGGTGTTCACTGATATGCTCACACAAAAATGACTGCAGATGCTTTCCAACATGTTTTATCGTAGTTTTTGTCCAACTCCATTGACTTGTATTGTATGTTCTGTGATGTACGGTATTACTCCGCCGGCGGAAACGGAAATGGGGTTGTTTGTATTCTTTCTGTAGTCTTATGCAGTTGCGGTGTAGTAGGCTACACTATACAAGTGGTTTGCTTGCAATTGGCAAAGGTGCATTATCGCCCCCAACTGGGCTGGAGTGTCTATTATTCAAGCTCTTAACGGAAGAATGTACGGTTGTGAGGCGTTCGGAAAACAGGTCTACAGTTTTACAACGAGTGGTAAAACACCTCTTGGAAAGCATCTTTTGCAGTCATTTTTACGTGAGCATATCAGTGAACACCCAGACCACTCGGTGAGTTTCACGTCTTTGTAAACTGAAAGTTTTATGCGTTTTATGAAGTATTGTTCCTGTGCATCGATGCTACCATTGTAGAGGTGTGGGGGTGCAACCACAGAATCCGAAAATTCTCGGGACAGCAGCATCTGTCTAAAAAACAATCTTAACCATACTATTTCATCAGAAACGATCTTAAAACAGGGCTTTAACCCTCTAGGCGCCAGAGGTTTTTTCCTGAAAATTTTCGATTTTGACATCTTAATTTCAAAAGACTATGGGGCTCTATCTAGCACCCGGCGCAGATTACTTTATACACTAACGCATGTCTCATTCCTATTTTGCACGCGCGCAAAGCGGGCTTTTTTCCTCCAAAGACGCACGTCGGTAAACTAGGAAATGAACTTGCGCTCCCTGGGCGGATCGGCGCAAAAAGGAGGCGTGTGTCGGCGCAAACGTTCCCTGGGTTCACAGCGCCACTGACCAGAAAAATCCTGGTCTAAAGTCAGTGGCGCGTTGCGCGTTGTTCTTAATGCTATTTTAGCGCGGATGCTTGGCCATAATAGCGGGTGCACGACGCGCATATTGATTCTCTCATCAACACAGATGCAGCGGTTTTTATTTTTGCATATCATACATTATTAGAAGGAAAAATATTAACACATAATGGAAATCATTGTGGTTTACATGAAGGTGAAAAAACCTAATTACCAATTTTTTTAAGGCTAATTGTAGTACTGAAGGATCTGACCTGTTTGCCTAATAGTGGCAAGAAACATATGTATAATGTTTAACTGCCGCTGATTTGGGAGGGTTTTTCCCATCCCCATGTAGCATCAATTCTGTCTTTCACTGCCTTGACAAGAACGTGCTCTCCTCGTCTGTGAACGCTCCTGGCGCGCGCCTGGTAAACCCGCCGTTATAATAACAATCCGTCATGCAACTTGCGCACCTGTTCTTAAAGGGTATGTTGGATGGCGCTCTGATTGGTTTATTTCACGTTACGCCCAAACCACACCTATGAATAATGAAGCTACTTCAGACCAACCTCTTTTAGATTTGCGCCAGGCGCAAGAGACATTTATCCCGCCGGGAAAATAGCAACAGCGCCGGGACCCGCCCACAAAGATACTTGCGCTTTGCGCTTTGACACTTGCGTTTCAGATCGTTAAAATAGGGCCCAATATCTTAAAAGTGAAACAAGACAGATACTTTATGTTAATTAGAGAAATATTAAGGATGACCTAAAGTTTATGTAGGGATTAAATTTCCCCATATAATTTGCATATTGTGACGTCATATGGTGGCAGCAATCTTTGATTATAGAATTTTCATGAAAAGTCACATGTTTTAATGATAAAATGCAGCACTTCTTTCCCCCAAAATGTCGATCACCTTCTGTATACTATATTGCACATTACTGAATGCTCAGGTATATAGTAAGTAGTAAACAAACTGTGTAAATCATTACTAATAAATTGTAGAACAAACTGTATGCATGTAGTGGTTGGCCTTTTGCTGTAGAGATTTTTCATTTACAACATACAGTAGGCACTCTGATTCCATGTATGGGGCATATATTATTCATATGACACACAAACACAAGTAGACAAGACCTGTTTAGTTCCAAAGATCACTCATTACGGCAAAGCACAGATCATAAGTGATGATACGAGCAGCGCGAGCGTGGCCAGATCTGCCTTAGGCACGCACTGAATATGCACACTATTGCAACTCCCCATCCTGCCTTCATGTTACCCCCTATCTGTACTATGAATACTTCGACCTCGTCTGACATACCCAGTGATAATAAACAAAGTCTCCACCACAATACTGTCGGCGCGATCGCGGAGAGGCTCTGATGAAATGGCTCACTCACACTAGCTCCGCATTTGATCGCACTGATTCAATGAGTAGTATGAAGCTGCAGACTCGGAAGACTTTCATCTACAGTCCCCCTGCACCCAGAGTCCGCATTCTCAGACCCCTCGTTTTTCTGAGACAGCGCCTCCTATCAAATTGTATCGGATGAACATTAAGCTGAAACGTGAGTAGCCTATCTTAAATTTTCAGTTAGCGAATCGTAGTAGCCTACTCGTTTGATTTATTTTTTAATAAAACTAATTTAGCTTATCGATACAACATATGAATAGTCCATTTAATATTTGTAAAGATAGTTTGTAACAAGATTTGAGCCGTTAATGTATGTTTTTTCGCCGTCTCCCCCCCAAAATATTTTGATATTCTAACAATAGCCTTTAACCTTGGACTTTTATGTCCATTTTATGATTATGCAAAGGGACTTATAAATGAGTTTTTTTATGCAATGGAAGACGAAAAGTCACAAACACATTTTTTCTTCCTTTTTTTCTTTACAGCAAGATTATGTTTATAGGTGATCATTAAATAAAGTACAGAATTGTTTATTATTGGTGTTTTGTCATTCTGATTTGTTTTGCGCCGCATTCAAAATATCAAAAAACAGATTTTGTAATGTTAGCATGTTAATGTTAATTAGAGCATTGTAGGTTGAACTGAAAGAAAAATTCCAATTTTAATAAAAAATATATATATAAAAAACATTGTAGCAATATAATATCACATACTATTTTTCAGAAGATAGTTCGTATCCCTTCCATCAGTAACAATGAGGTTTTTTTTTGGCACATGCATTATGCAGGGAATGCAAATATTTATTGGATAATTTTTTTGGAGACCGTAATATTGCATCCTATTGTTTTTATTGCATTTGGATAAGCGTGTGCTGTACTCTGTGTGTGGGTGTTATACGATCTTTTGAACAGCAGGAGGCGCTGTGTTCGAAAAACGAGGGGTCTGAGAATGCAGGACTCTCGGTGGGGGACTGTAAAAGCAGGCTCTGAGTCTGCAGCTTCATAATATTGGATTCAATGCGCTGGTAACCTCGAACATTTTGTATAGAAACGTGACATTTTTGGAGTTTTGGATGAAGTATGACATGTCTGCCATCCAGTGGAGGGGAGGTCCGAATGAAAATTGACACCCAATTTGACAAAATCGGCTGTTTTATTCGGTGACACATCTTGTTGAGTAAACTCGACCGTGTAGCCTGTAGGGTTAATTGTAAATATCCAAACTTGTCCTTTAAGTTAGTCCGTCATTCAGATGAAATGCACGCAAGAACGTGTGAGAACGATTATTGTGGCGTTACTGACAGCTTACACAGCAACCTGTCTGAAAGCACACGACCTGATAGAGGGCAACAAACTTAACCTTTCTGAACTCATGGGACACAATGAATGATTCATGGGACCCACCACAAAAATTTTGCTGACATCGACCTTATGTTACCTGCGGGTAGGAAAGAGATGTAGTGATGTTGGACATTTTTCTAAGAGCTAAAAGCCTTCACTCGCTCCCTACGGCTTTGTGAGACAGATTGAAAAAAAGCGCTCTGAAGTCTGGGTTGCTTTTAGAACAGTGATTGTGTTGTTTGCGTGGCAGACGGGCCATTGTGGACCGGGTCCCTGTCTGAGTCGGATCAGTTACTTGTTTCAGTTACTATTGAGCATGTCGCCTTTTTCACCTTTGTTACCATTGGGTTGGATTGCTTAGTTGGGGACATTAAATTTAACATTTAATTTAATATTCAACAATAAAATTGATCTGCCTGCATTGACAGTAACTGAACTGAGCTGGATGATGACATCACGGTCATATATAATATATATATATATATATATATATATATATATATATATATATATATATATATATATATATATATATATATATATATATATATATATATATATATATATACACACACGCACTCATCGGCCACTTTATTAGGTACACCTGTCCAACTGCTCGTTAACACTTAATTTCTAAGCAGCCAATCACATGGCGGCAACTCAGTGCATTTCGGCATGTAGACATGGTCAAGACAATCTCCTGCAGTTCAAACCGAGCATCAGTATGGGGAAGAAAAGGTGATTTGAGTGACTTTGAACGTGGCATGAATGTTGGTGCCAGAAGGGCTGGTCTGAGTATTTCAGAAACTGCTAATCTACTGGGATTTTCACGCACAACCATCTCTAGGGTTTACAGAGAATGGTCCGAAAAGAAAAAAACATCCAGTGAGCGGCAGTTCTGTGGCGGAAATGCCTTGTTGATGCCAGAGGTCAGAGGAGAATGGCCAGACTGGTTCGAGCTGATAGAAGGGCAACAGTGACTCAAATAACCACCCGTTACAACCAAGGTGGGCAGAAGAGCATCTCTGAACGCACAGTACGTCGAACTTTGAGGCAGATGGGCTACAGCAGCAGAAGACCACACCGGGTGCCACTCCTTTCAGCTAAGAACAGGAAACTGAGGCTACAATTTGCACAAGCTCATCGAAATTGGACAATAGAAGATTGGAAAAACGTTGCCTGGTCTGATGAGTCTCGATTTCTGCTGCGACATTCGGATGGTAGGGTCAGAATTTGGTGTCTACAACATGAAAGCATGGATCCATCCTGCCTTGTATCAACGGTTCAGGCTGGTGGTGGTGGTGTCATGGTGTGGGGAATATTTTCTTGGCACTCTTTGGGCCCCTTGGTACCAATTGAGCATCGTTGCACGCCACAGCCTACCTGAGTATTGTTGCTGACCATGTCCATCCCTTTATGACCACAATGTACCCAACTTCTGATGGCTACTTTCAGCAGGATAATGCGCCATGTCATAAAGCTGGAATCATCTCAGACTGGTTTCTTGAACATGACAATGAGTTCGCTGTACTCAAATGGCCTCCACAGTCACCAGATCTCAATCCAATAGAGCATCTTTGGGATGTGGTGGAATCGGGAGATTCGCATCATGGATGTGCAGCCAACAAATCTGCGGCAACTGTGTGATGCCATCATGTCAATATGGACCAAACTCCCTGAGGAATGCTTCCAGCACCTTGTTGAATCTATGCCACGAAGAATTGAGGCAGTTCTGAAGGCAAAAGGGGTCCAACCCGTTACTAGCATGGGGTACCTAAGAAAGTGGCCGGTGAGTGTATATATATACAGTATATATATATATATATATATATATATATATATATATATATATATATATATATATATATATATATATATATATATATATATATATCAAAACATTACTGAAACTTACTTTTGCTGGACTGTGACGCTTTGTTCTGGAAACTTTGTTGCATTATATTCCAGTTATCTCTATAAACCTGCTTTGAGACAATATGTATTGTAACAAAGTGCTGTATAAATAAATGTGACATGATTTGACTTGTGGTTCATGTATGTTTCTAAGGGCTAGAAAAGCAAAGTTGCTTGAAATGCAAATTGATATGGTTAGGCTTTGGGCAGCTGTTCAATGACGGTTTGGATGTTAGAATACGTTAATGTTCATTGGCGCTGCTATTGTGAAACTCAGATGTAAAGAAAGTGAATGATACACCACATTAGGCCAACAGCCCAGAGAAAATAAGACAGCATTTTTTTTCATTAAAGCTGAGATGAGGAAAAGACAAGCAATATGCTGCATCTTTGTCAGTGCAACACCAGGACTGGCATGCAGCATGCAAACAAACAATATTAGAAAAATACTGTGCTTTATTTCTGTGCCAAGAAAATGTTGAGGGAAAAAAGTTCTGGTCAGCAAGGTGCACTGTCATTTTGATATATCATGATTTTTTTTTTCTTGCATTAATGTTTCTTACATATCGTCATTTTTACTGATGTACCAAAAATCTCGGCAACTAAAATATATTAAGATGCAAAGATTTATAGGAATTCTAAACAATAGCTGACGATCTAATTACTGCTTCTCAAATGTGTGTTTTGACTATCAGTCTGACAGTGTCTATTTCAAGCTGCCTACAACAATAACAAAACTGTAATTAATCATTCCTTTTTGTATGCCTACCATCCAAGTAATTCACAAGCTTTGTGTTTTGTTACTTTTGATAGTAAACAAAGTCTGAGCTTCCATATTCTGTCAATTTTATCATGAAATTCAAACAATCGGCCTATTTATGAAACATGTTTACAAATTTAGTATGTAAATCATTAAAAGCCGTTCTGATTAAAAGCCGTCAAAAGTTCGAAATCATGGAAAAGTAAATGGTGCGTAAATCATTTGAACATTTTTTTTTCTGAATAACACTGAATTTTGATGGCACTTAAACTACCATCGATAATATTTCAGTATTATTTTCAATATTATTTTTTTTTTAATTCTATTTCCATAATAGAATTTGGGGGTTGTAGCTGAGGATTGAAAACTGTTCAACTTTGGGTAAAATTGTGCTTGTCACTGTCATTCATCCAGCCATCCAACTACAGTGGAGGAGGGGCTGGGCAAACTCCTGACCAATCATCCTACGTGTCGACAATTGAAACAACAATGGAGTTATTATTGCTCGGTCACTGCATTTTCATATTCAGTAATTTTCTTCAAAATAGGATACTAGAACACATTACTGACTGGCATATTCTGTATTACCACCAACTGGCCGTTTTAGAAAGCGCTTGCTCTTTTCTCCAGCTGGTTCAAAAAAAATACTTTGGCAGACACACGTTAATTGAAAGTTTATTTTTTAGGCATTTGGCCAATTAGTCTCTTTAGCATTACTGGACACGTAAATTACATTTTTGTAATTCATAGATGGGGATTATGATAATTGCGAATGAGCGTTCACGCACGCATGTAATTATGAATAAATGGAATTCATTTACATACATAAATTTAAAGGAGTCATGAACTGGCTTTTTAAATTTTGTTATATTGTTGTCTGAGGTCAAACTTACTAGTTTGCTTGGTTTTCGCATTTAAAAACATCAAAATTAATAAATAATAAGCTATTTTCTACCCTAGTTTTGAGCCCCAGCTCAGAAATGCTCTGTTTTTGTGGGCGTCTCTCACTGAAGACTTAGAAGTAAATGCACACTGTTTGTGAGTGGATAACAGTTTTGCATATTATAATGAGTTTCAACTCACCTCGTCGGTGTACGTGGGGAATTTTTTTTCTAAAACGTTCAATGTTGTAAATGCGACAGGGAATGATCTCGCCCACACATGTTCTAACCCAGAGTCCGTGTGTTGCACCATTCTTGTAGGATCCAATATAGACAGCACAGCGAGGTTCTTTAATCTTAATCGGTCTGCAAATCCAGTCTTGTTTACAAAACAATCCTCAGTGAAATGAAGCGAACAGGCGGACAAATGTTTTAACTCATCAGCTGGAATTGCCATTAAATAATAAAGTTTATCCATGCAGTTCCTATTGGAATCCACAGGAAGCATATGCAGCGACTGTCTTCTTCCACAACTAGGCACTGCACAATATTCTGTATTGATCGGTAAGCTCTATCCGGTTTGTCATCATGAGGTAGGCCTGTTATTTAGCTATGCGTGTAATGTGCGAATCGGTGGGCGGGGCTAACGGCCATGTTGAATTAGGCGTCGATCTTCTTCTGCAGCGGTGGTGTTTTATCCTCTTTGACGTCATCAAAGATGACGGAACCCACTTTCCAAAAAACTGAGTTCGTTTGCTGAGGCTGGTGTCAATAAAAGCTTTTATTGGGCTAACAAGGACGTTTTCAGTTCTGAAACTTTTAATTTATAATATGATGACTTTTTAAATGTCAAAAGCTGAAGGAAAATTTGATTTCTCAGTTCATCACCCCTTTAAATATCAAATCTAATGTTTTCGAAGCGTTTGTAAATCCATAGGGGAGTTTTCGAAGAAGGTCCATTTACGCGCAAATTACTCCAAATTTACGAGCGTTTCATGAATGTGGCCCAATAAACGTTTTACCGTCTTTAATGTGGCGTGAGAGTATCGCTGTAGCACCTCAGTTTAGGCGAAGTGGATAGTCCTCTTTGCTACTGAGTTACAACACAAAATAACCTGAAATGATCATCGGAAGGTATATTGAATAAAACTGTACAACTTGTGTAAATGTATCGGGTTCATGTCCTGATACTCGCCTTTTAACAACTACAAAGTGTTTCAACTGCAGAAAGATATCAATAAAAATGCTTGTAAACAATGTCATGGTTTACTGACTGATAAACTGTATAGTTAGCTAATAAAAATTAAGAGAAAATTAAGATCTAAATTCAGTGAAAAAATATGCATAATACATGCACGTTATATAACTTATAACTTAAAGGGGGGGGTTGACTGCCTTTTTTCTTCCGCATGATTGTGTTTATAGGGTGCAATATAACATGTATTCGTGGTTTTTCTTTTTTTTTTAAGTCTTATTTTTCATAAACTTCACCTTTATTGTCAGCCGCGCTCTCCTCTGTCCCCTGAACGAGCGGTTTACTTCCTGATTCTATGAAACCGCTCCCTCTGTGTGCTCAGATTGGTTCAGTTTGGCCGATGTGTTGTGATTGGCTAAACTGTCGCTCACGTTGTCCGGAAGGTTAACGCCCATTACCTTTACAGGGAAATGTGGCATGCCAAAGGTGGATACCATAGACGGTGGATACACGTAATATGATGTCGAGACTGCAGTATCAGTGAGGCAGAATCAGACTGAGAAAGCCAGATGAAGAGAGTCAAGCAGAACCTCACCACACACGGCTCTTAATAAAGGTTTCTGAATGATAATTTGCTACATTTTTTAACTTTATACACGTTTGTTTTACACAAAAGCATCTGACTGGCAACAATAGCAACTGACTGGCTACAAATGTTAAACACAAACAGCGTTGGCATGTTTACGTTCTCGAATCAAATCGAAAATAATGTCATAAAACATATTAACATGAAAAATACGTTTACAACATTAGTACTTATAGAAATTTCAGGTCCATAATGTTTGTACGCATTTGTCGTTGACACAAAATACAGCATAACCAGTAGCCTATAAAGCCAGCGCTGGCATTTGAAAAATAATAAAACACAAGGCTACGTCTGGAATTATACATGCAAATACATTTAAACTGATTAAGTCTTAGCCTACTTACAGGTTGTGTCCCAACAACTGCTGCCTCTGAGTTTTAAAGTTGGATCTGCTTCATGTTTAGTAACAGTTTCTTGTTGAATCCGGTATTGAACTCGTGGAGATTCTGGAAGCTGTCTTCCGTAAAATGCGCAGCACAGAGAGCTAGATTATTAATCGTCATTTTCAGGAACATAATCAAACATAAATTGTATCCATTGTTGACGAAGTACAGCGTCCGTGGGAAGTTCGAACACAGAAGACCTGACAGCTGCGTGAACAACTCACTCACAAGGAGCTGCTGAAATATGGTCATGCCCTTCCTGCATATTCCGGAGGGAGGGTCGATGCAAATGTGTGGGTTAGTGACGACTAAAACCCAGCTGTAGTCCCAATTGTAGTCGTTTTTGTAGGCAATTATACTTCCTGATTTTTAAAAGACGATATCTCTGCTTACACTGAACTTTCAGCGCTGCAACTTTGCAGATACTGTTCATGCACCAACAGCAACATTACACACTATTTAAAATGAAAAAAGTGAAATGGCAGTCAACCCCCCCCCTTTAACCTGTTGTCTTCATTATTATACGTATGTTTGAGTAAACCCGTTTTTATTGCAGACACCATTTGCTTCAACAATGCTTTGAAGGAGAAACATAATCATGTAATTAAAGGTTGATGTGAAACTACATACAATTCAAATTCCATTTTTGATTTGAGTGATTGTTAGTGATTAGTATTATCGGTTTTCAGCATCACAAGTAATTTTAACTCTTTCCCTGTCAGTGTTTTAAAGTTGCCAGATATCAGCAGCAATATGCCACCCCAAAATTTGTTGTTGTATGAATATGTCAACAGTGAATATATACTGTTAAAATTGTTGGTGATCACGTTAGCATATCTGTGTGTAAGCAACTTCTTTCTGCCCCTACTGTATAGCAGTGAAAACATGGATTGCCTTCAATGGTGGAAAAATAATTAAAGTTAAACCAAACTTCAATGATGATGTCCAAAGAGTAAAATCAGAAATCCTAAAGAGTATTAAAGGGACAGTACACCCAAAAAAGTAAGATTTAGCAACATCATGAGGGTGAGTAAATTGTGACAATGTTGATAACCCTTTAGAAATACAGGAATTTAAACAATAGCTAAATATCATCTTAAAAATGTGCTCTGCTCCAGTTGATGTCAGAAAGTCCAATTTAACTTAAGCCAACAGACAGACATAGTCTGTCAGACACATACGTGATCAAAGTTTAATGCAGCTAATAATAAAAATAAAAATATAATTTTTATTTTTGCACAGAAAATATAAAAATATAGAAATATAAAAAGAAACTATTGGCACATGATCAAACCAGGTGAAATTGAAATACCTCCTTAAACAGTCAGCTTCAATAAGTTAAAACACACATTTTGCACATTTTTAAATGTCACAGCCATTTCATAAAGCTTTGAAATTGTGAAGTGGAAAGGTTTGAAAATTTTTAAAACAGCATTAATGAAATCCAGTTTTTTTGCCAATATCTAGAATATGTAATCGCCAAAATATACAGGAAATAGAAAAGTATAACATTAAATAATAAAAGTGGAATTTGAGTTGGGTTGCACACTTAATATGAAATTCTAACCTAGTGCTAGACTAATACTACAGCAGATGCCTTGATTTCAGTGAATAATGATAGGAGTGCTGGAACAAATTCACCGAACCCAATCTTTTTCACTGTATGGCAGAAGTTCAGAGCAAAGTATTGACAATAACATCAGCAGGAAGATGAGAGGCATTCATCTCGCCCTGACAGACACTGATCTGACAGGTAAGCCTGCTCCACTGTGAATGTGAGATGCTTGACTACAACGCCCACACTTCCATCATTTCAGACCAGAACATACAGCCAGTTTCTAAGTTCTATTTATGAGTACCAAAAAAATAAATTGAAATACAAAAAAAATCATAAGGATAAGGTGAAGGAACGTGTCTGGTGTAAGTGAATGTCCTTAATATGTATTTTTTTATGTGTCTGTTTTGTAAATGTAAAAAGGGGGGGGGGGGGGGGTCTACATATATACTGTACAAATGATCTTTTGATCTCACAGAAGTGAGTACACCCCTCACATTTCAGCAACCAATTTAGTATATCTTCTCAAGGGACAATAAAATAGAAATGAAACTCTGGATATATGTTAGAGTAGTCAATGTGTTGCTTGTTTAGCTGTATATATTTACTGTCTTTTGAAAATAATTCAATATACAGCCATTATTCTCAGAATGGCTGGCAACACAAAGTGAGTACACACTAAGTTATAACAGCAGTACAGTCATTTAACCATGCATGTCCTATTCATCATTTTCATGATTTGTCTGCTTGACAGAACCATACAAATGTGTGTATTAGAGCAGTTAGTTTCAGATTTTGTAGAATTCTCTCATACTGACCACTGGATGTTCAACATTGCACCTCATGGCGAAGATCTCTCTAAGGATTTGAGAATTAGAATTGTTGCTCTCTACAAAGATGGCCTAGGCCATAATAAGATTGGTAACACCCTGAAGGCCTGTTCACACCGGGACGAATTTCGCGTGCGATATTCGTTCGACGTTTAACGCTTCGTGACTAAACAATGGGCGCCAATGTGAGTGTTCACACCGACGTGAAAAACGCCACGCATAAAAGCGTCATTTAAAAAAACCGCCTCGGGTTAGTTTTTTGGTTTGACGCTGCCACGTCAAAAACGAATTCCGAACCAACGAGATTGGCGGTTTTGCTCACGTGTCTGGTACTTCTGAAGTCACAGTTAAGCATAAATTGGGGGCGCTCAAACACAAAACGGTCTTGCCAAACACATACGCGAAGAAGATAGCTGCTGGTCTCGGAGCATAAAGAGCTATGATAATATTTATATTCATATTTCTGTGATAAAAGTATAGTATAGGGTAGTGTTGCACGGTGCACTCGATACTTCAAAGTATTGTGATACTCGGAAATTAAAAACCTCACGATACCTACATTTATTAGTATCGATACTTTTATGAATGACCGCGTTTCAGATTTGTAAGAGACGTATTTCATGTTGGTGTGTGCCACGCACGCTTCCAGTCTCTCCCTATGAATGTCTGTGTTTCTCCTCATGAACGCAGCAAAGAAGCTGCAGCTGTCATGAGAAAACAAAAACACTACCGCGAGACGGCTGCATGCGCAAGCACACGCTGATACAGTGGCCGCCTGTCAGTAGCGGAGTGGCAATCCGGAGAGTCGATCTCTCCCCGGTGGGCGGTGGGCCGGTAGTGTTTCAGAGGCCGGTCTGATAGACATTGCAAGTTATTAGCAACACAATCCAGCGGCCTGTACACAATAGTCTCTGCAACGGCGATAGTTTGAAGCGCGCGTCCGTGTGAAGAGGGCGCGCGACTGCGCGAGCCGCAAAAGACACTGTATGCATGCAACTGATAGTAAAGTAAGTAAAGTAAAATTTATTTATACAGCGCCTTTCACAGACTTAGTCACAAAGCGCTTTACAATATACAAAAATTGATAAAAACAAAATAAAACAGATAAAATCATCAACATATAAAGTACAGAGATTACCCAAAAGCTAGCCTGAACAAGTGAGTCTTCACTTGTCCCCTAAAACTGTCCACATTCTCAGCCAGCCTAATACTGGTAGGCAAAGCATTCCATAATCTGGGTGCCATAGCAGCAAAAGCTCTATCCCCACATGTCTTTAAGCGAGTACGTGGCGTAGAAAGTAGTTTTTGATTATTAGACCTGAGAGACCGGAGTGGAGTATGAAAATGAATTATGTCAGCAAGATAAGCAGGGGCCTGTCCATGTAAAGCCCTATAAGTTATAGTTAGTATTTTGAATTGGATTCTGTAAGTAACTGGAAGCCAGTGAAGGGAGCGGAGTATTGGGGTGATATGGGTGCGTCTATTTGAGCGAGTAAGTAACCTAGCAGCTGAATTTTGGATGGATTGCAGTCGGTGAAGAGCAGATTTATTAAGCGAGAAGAAAAGTGAGTTACAATAATCAATACGGGAGGAAACGAAAGCATGAATGAGCATCTCCAGTTCTGATTGGGATACCACAGACTTCAATTTACTTAAATTACGCAGGTGGAAGAAACAGGATTTAGTCAGCGATTTGATATGGGTTTCAAAGGATAGAGATTTATCAAATGTCACCCCAAGGTTCCTTAAACTAGTCCGGACCGCAGATGACAACGGTCCAATGTTCTGCATGATCAGAGGGGTAGCGCTGTCTGGCGCTACAATTAAAACCTCTGTTTTATCTGGATTAAGCTGCAGATAATTTTCAGCCATCCAGCTGTTTATGGCGTCTATACAGTTTAGAAGTATTGTAAGTTTGGATGACTCATTTTGCCGCAACGTAAAATGAAGCTGAATGTCATCTGCGTAGAAGTGATAAGAAATGTTGAAATCACTGATGATCTGACCAAGGGGCAACAAGTATAAAATAAACAGTATTGGGCCCAACACTGAACCCTGTGGAACACCACAAAGCAGGGGTGATGATGTAGAGTGGGAATCATCAATAAAGACATTAAAACTTCTATCGGAAAGATATGAGGTAAACCAATCTAAAGCCACTCCCGATATGCCCACACAATCACGTAGTCTCCTAATCATGATATGGTGGTCCACAGTATCGAAAGCAGAACTAAGGTCTAGAAGTACTAATACTGAGCATAGACCTGCGTCCGAGGCCATATGAAGGTCATTACAGACTCTCACCAAGGCGGTCTCAGTAGAGTGTCTCTTCCTAAAACCTGATTGAAATTTGTCATACAGCTCCAAATTCTCTAAGACATCTGTAAGTTGATTAGCAACAACCTTTTCAAGAATTTTGGACAGCAATGGCAACTTAGATATTGGCCGATAATTCTTCAGAACTGTAGGGTCCAGATTAGGCTTTTTTAATTTAGGTTGAATGGTGGCATGTTTAAGATAGGATGGGACACAGCCTGTGGCCAGTGAGGAATTGACAATAGCTACTATACTAGGACCAATGGCAGGGAGTGCTTTTGGGAATAATGAGGATGGTATTATATCATGTGGACAGGAGGATATATTTATTTTATTTATCAAGTTTAGCAGATCAGGGAGGCTGATTGGTTTAAAAGACTCAATGATAATAGGCCTAGGTGAATGATTACAGTCCACAGGAGAGTGTGGTCCACGCAGAATATTTGATCTAATAGACTGCACCTTATCAATAAAAAAAGACAGCAGCCTATCACAATCATTTTGAGAGCATATTGTTGTCACAGAGGCTGGAGGAGATACAATGTTGTGTATGGTATCAAATAAAACCTTAGGGTTTCGCTTAGAGGAAGATATTAATTTAGAGAAATAAGCAGTCCTAGATTTCGCAACTAGATTGTTAAAATCGTGCATAAGTTCCTTAAGATACAGACGGTGCACTTCAAGCCCGGTGGATTTCCACAGACGTTCAGTCGAACGGCACCTCCTCCTTAGGCAACGCACATCGTCCGTCATCCAAGGCGCTGTGTTACAAATGGGCTTAGTTTTAACCTTTAAAGGAGCCACTTCGTCCAATACAGAAGAGCAGACATTGTTAAAAGATTGCATTAAGAGCTCAACATCATTGCTACAACCCATCAGATTAAGATCACAATGAAACAGAGAGGTAAATTGCTCAACAGTTTTTTGAGTAATAATGCGCGATTTTGTCAGGCGTTTCTGACAGGGGGGGTCAACAGTGGCAGAAAAATTAAAGAAAATACACTTATGGTCACTAATCGACATATCCTCACAACATATGGCATTAACATCCAAACCTAGTGTGAAAACAAGGTCTAATGTATGACCACCAGTATGTGTGGGTCCATAGACATGTTGCTTTAGATTATGTGAATCCGTAATGCTGAGAAAATCTTTTGCGGCATAATTATCAGCAGCATCAGTGTGCAGGTTAAAATCCCCAACCATTAATAGTTTTTCAAAGTGAATAACAGATGACATAAAGTCCGTAAACTCTGTTAAAAACTGTCCAGCAGGACCAGGAGGACGGTAAATGAGGATGCAAAAGAACGGCTTTTTCCGGCCGATTCTAGTGATTTGCAGTTCAAAAGAAGAAAAAGTTCCCACGCTCACCAGCTGACAGGAATAGCTATTTCTCCATACTATGGCAAGCCCTCCACCACGGCCAGACAGACGTGGGGATCCAATAAACGAGCAGCCAACGGGACAAAGCTCATTTAAATGAATAAATTCCGAGTTTCGTTGCCAAGTTTCTGTCAGAAATAAAAAGTCCAAGTTTTGCCTCACGAACAGATCGTTCAGGATGTGCGCCTTGTTCGCCACAGAACGGGCATTTAACAAGTACGCATTCACAGAAGAAATAACGGAGTCTTCAGAGGTTGAGGGAGAAGATGTGCACTCAATAATCCTAAGCCCTGGCTGGCCACGACGAACGCAGCCAAGGTGGGAAAGAGGTGGATCCCTATGCAGCACTCCACCGGACGCCTCCGGGAACACTGCCCGCAGGTAAGATGCTCTGACGGGGATCCGGGGCCAGTCAATGCCTGGTTGGTAGAAGAATGGAGGGTTACGGTCCACAAGCAGACAGTCCGTCCGGTTGCCAACAAGGGAGTATTTCCGTAGTCTACGATTCTTGGCCTGGAGACCAGCTCTGATCCCTCGTCTCCTCCGTTTGCCACACTTCTTGGGCAGGTGCGCAGGCTTTCTTCTCCAGTCGCGGTACAGCGAGGGATCGTGACCCGGTAAGCCCAGGCGAATACAGGGTGGTATTGGAGGTGGATCACTAATACCCATATAACCGGACATTTCAGTTCTAATAAGCAATAGCAATTGCCGATCATAAACCAGGGCGGCTGATACATTTGTGGACAGCAATAGTGGCATTGAAAGGCATATTAAAATAAATATCTGAGACCAGGAGCCATAAAATACAGAGAGAGACGTGGCAAAGCCGAGCACAGGCGCCATCGTCACTTCCGATGAAGTCAAAACAAGCATGTAGTGCAGTGCTTCTGCACTTCACTTCCGCTGATAGCAGCGAAAAAGAGCGCTCTGCTTGATTTTAAAGAAAAACAACAGATTTTAGCGGCTAGATCTCTTATTTAATAGCGAACTAAATGAATTATCTGCTAGTTAACTGGAGATGTTTCATTTATTTTTGTATTAGGTGTACAACTTTCCCCCCAACTTTCATAGATGGCATAAATAATTTGCAAGCTGCTAAAATAAAGGATACAAAACATCAGCAAAATGATCTATCGGCTATATGATTATAACCAGAGCATGTGCATGTCAGTGATTTATTTATATTAGGTTATTACAGCATTAAAGAAAGAGCACAGACCTATGCAAAGGAGGTGCATGTGAAACGCCTTGTAAGAAATACTTTCCTTTTCAGGAAAAGTATTGAAAAGTATCAAAAGTCGCAATACTTGACTTGGTATCGGTATCGAAACAATAATTTTGGTATCGTGACAACACTAGTATAGGGTGACCAACAGTCCTGTTTTCCCGGGACATGTGTAACGGTCACTTTGTGCTTTATAGAGAGCCTAAGTCCCTCCCCTTTCGGTCGAACCTTCCTGGGACCTTATTTTTGGAAAAATATTGTATGGTAGTCAATGGCGAGAGATAACAAATATTTTGATTTCGTTTATATTGATCCCTGAATTACCACATATGATGTTTGTCAATTTAAAATAGATACATTTTAAAGTCAAGAAAGTCTGCAGTTTGATGTAAAACTGTCAGATATAAGACTGTGAAAATACGTAATTACAAAGACTACAAACCCCAAAGGCGCACATTTTCTCTCAATGAATGAAGCGAACTTTACTGAGGCTGTCATTGTTTCTATAGTCTTCCGATTTACGGTAACAATTACCGTCATGAGTGTGTTGTTCCAGGACTGCAACACACACAGCAGCTGATCTTGCTCGTTGTTGCGCCTCCGTGAGATGCTAGTTCATTGAGGGTTTTTCACATAAAACTAAAAGCTTACTCTTCTGTTTTATGACGACCTTTGACTTCTTGGCTTTCATAATTATCTTTTAAATTGACAAACATCATATGTGTGTAATCCAGGAGACAGTTCAGACGGAAAAAAATAAGTATGTCTCGCACATTGACTACCATGCATCATTTTTCCAAAATAAGGTCCCATGAACCGGAAGCGGAGGGGCGGGACTTAGGCTCTCTATAGGAATCTGAGTTGAGATGAGAACTATGCATATTGTGAGTAGTGTCAGTTAGATTTTGACAAGTAAGGAGAGGAGATAACCGCTCTGCCGACTCTTTATTCTTTCTTTTCTTTTTCTATTGTGACCAGAGTTGGATGTTTGTTTGTATTTTTTCTCGCTTCAATCCCCATGTATGAGGACAAGTGTAAAGTTAGAGTTGGTTTTATTAAACACGGGGAAATACGACCACTCTCATCTCTCGTGCATTTGTTTCATTCGACAACTAGTGCTATGTTTTTATCTCTGGGCAACATCTCTACTTTGCGTTACAAATCCTGTTTTCACGTCCTGTCCTGGCTGTTTTTAAGTGATGAAAATGTCCTGGTTTTCAAAAAAAAAAAAAACTCCTGGGAAAGATCGGTTCTACAGCAAAATATAGATGGGCAAAAAAGGTGGATGAGGAAGAAAAACAGGATAAAGAGGATGAAAACGAAAGATATAAATAGATTTTGTTAGTTCGTTTTTGTAAGTTTGTGAGAGCTATTTTTTGTTACATTTTGGAGGCATTTCTTTTAGTTATTTATTATTTATATATTTATTTTTCTAAAACAGAAGACATTATTTCTATCATTATTTCATTCATTATTTTTTTATATGTCATAATAAAACATGTTGAGACATGAAAATGAACACCCTAGTATAGGATTCTATTATTTTTTCTGTTTTACATTAAGCGCCATCTAATGTCAAGGAATGAATTTGCATTTTCACTCGGCTCATCGTCAGCGAAAACGCTTGGGTATGAACACAAAAAAACGCATTGAAAAATGCTGGCGAATAGGCGCTGATATTCGTACCCGGTGTGTACGGGCCTTGAAACTGAGTTTCAGTACAGGCCAGGTTCATATAGAGGTTTCCCAGACGGGTTCTACTCGAAACAGGCCTCGCAAGGGTCAATCAAAGTTGTGTTCTCGTGCTGTGCGTCAGGTGCAGAAGCTGGCTTCGGAAAACAAGACGCATGAGTTATTTAGAGGTCGCAGAAGCGGAAGGTCAGCTTGTTAGTGCTCAGACCATTCACCACACACTGCGAGTCGGTTTGCATGTTCGCCTTCCCAGAAGCCTCTTCATGATGCCCTCCCTTCACAAACTGGGCCGAACGGCATGATAACCAACCCAAACACACCGCCAAGATTATGACTGCCTTGCTGAGGAAGCTAAAGGTGATGGAGTGGCCAAGTGTGTCTCTAGACCTGAACCCTATTGAGCACCTGTGGTGATCCTCAAGCGGAAGGAGGAGAAGAACCTCGTGTCTAATATCCAGCAGCTCCGTGATGTCATTACGGAGGAGTGGAAGAGGATCCCAGCTGTGCAGCTCTGGTGAACTCCATGACCAGCAGGATTAAGGCAATGCTAGATAACAATAGTGCTCACACAAAATATTAACACTTTGGACACAGTTTTGACATGTTCACTTAGAGCGTACTCACTTGTGTTGCTGAAATGTGAGGGGTGTACTCACTTTTGTTAGATACTATATATATATATATATGATGGTAATGGTATAGAGGGAATGCATTCACGTGACTTTCCCGCCGGAACAACCCCCTCAGCCTGACCGAGTGGCAAAAGAATCTGCTGCGTGACTGGATTTAATAGGGGAAACTGCGAAAATGCAACTAAAACAAACAATTTTATCAATTTAAATTAAATGTTGGACTCAATATAGTGTTCCTTACAACTTACTAAAGATCGTGATCCATGGATATTATTGACATGCAGCCAGGAATCGTGTTGCCTGATATTTATGTTTGCCTGATTTGAACACCGGGGAAATAGAAGCAATATAGACCTAAACATAAAGCAAATTTGCCTGTGAACGTTTTATATAAATACAATATAGGTTTAAATCTGGGTGATCACTTATATCAGTGTTATATATAGCCTATATATCATCATATCGTCCAGCCCTAAAACTTTATAATTTTTTTTAGTCAGTGTTTATTAAAAAAAACATCCAATAATGCAAAATATGGAATGATACATATTTCATTGATGAGTTGTTAATATATATATATATATATATATATATATATATATATATATATATATATATACAAAATATATGGGTATGGTTTTACAGCTAAATTACACAAGCTAGCTAAATATTTACACAAAATGATAACTGCAAATCCACCTTTCGCTGACTGGAGTCCAGTTGTTTCTGTGAATTGCAGCGATCCATTTGCTCCTCTTTCTATAGCAGTCTGTAAAAATATACCTCAGATTTTTTGTCAATATCTCAGTTGTACAGTAAATCGCCAAAGCTCTTTCCACTTTATATGTGTTGTGTTTGTCTTTTGTGGCATTCACGCTGAACACATAAGCCGCTCAGTCTTTTGCCACTCACTGTGGGAAACTGCCAGCACTCCGGCCGAGAGAGGTCACGTCACGCGCATTCCCTCTATATATGGTATGTCATGATTCATTTCTGAATTGCTTCTACACGCTATATGGTATTATCATAGATTCAGTGTTGGGGAAAGTTACTTTTTTATACATTATTACACACACAAAGACAGGCGAGAGAATTGTTCACTACATCAACACTCGAGAGGTTTGGGATTATGGGCTCTATTTTAACGATCTGAAACGCAAGTGTCATAAGCGCCAAAGCGCAGAGTGCTCTTTGTGGGCGGATCCCGGCGCAGTTGCTATTTCCCGGCGGGATAAATGCCTCTTGCGCCTGGCGCGAATCTAAAAGGGTTGGTCTGGAGTAGCTTCAATTGTTCATTCAGGGGTGTAACGATACACAAAACTGACGGTTCGGCTTTCCCACGGTTTTGACGTCTCGAGTTTGGATTCGGTTTGGTTTAGAAAGCTAAAATGGCTTTTTTTTTAAACAGTGGTTTAATGAAAAAAAAGGTATTTGTCTTTAAATTAATTCAGTTACAATTAAACATTTCACAAGGATTAAAAAAATCTGCTAATGCTGTGAACTATATTGAAGGCTGCACATTACTATAACATTAAATGTTGTAGCCTAGACTTTTAACCTAAATTCAGATGCCATTTATTTTTTAGATATAATAATCAACACACAACACATTGTATGAAAACATGTAAACTGAACATAAGGCAGTTTTTACATTAACTTGTGTTTTTACTCTAATAATTTACACAGTTGTCATTTTCATGAAAGATATTTTAAATATAAAATTAAATAATCAAGATATCATTAACAGGTTAAGTAAAATATAATATACAGGCTAACATAGTGCATTTATTTAGTGCAAAGGTTCATATATAGGAAGTTGTGGACACTGAATCACTTGCCTGCTGAGGTAAATATAATGCTAGTGACAAGCTAAAGCTTTGCTGTTTTATTGATGTCTTTCCGCGGCTGAAACACTGATTGAGCGATTACACGAGTTATGATGCCTTTCAGTAAGTATACTGTATCTTTCAACATACCTTCAGGTGTCTTTTCTGTAACTGAGAAGAGATGGTCGCGTTTACTCGCGCAGCGCGCTGCCGCTTGAAATGAGGAGCCTAGTAAGCGATCTGTCACGTCACATGCAAAGAGCGCCAAAACGCCATTTATTGTTTGAATTTCGTGATCAAATAGACAGAATCTGAAAGATTACACCTTGCTTGTTATTCGAAAGTAACAAAACACGGAGCTTGTTATTTGATGTTAATGGTGGTTAGGCTACAAAACTGAATTCATTGTGTACTGTTTACATAAGACATGAGGTCCATTGAGCCGGGCTGGGCGGGGCCGGGGTAGCAGGGGGCGGGGCGTGTTCGGTACGCAATGACAGTATTCGCGATTTCGAATCGTGAGTTCAGTATCACGTTTCTTTCGGTTCGGTTTGAAATCGTTACACCCTATTATTCATAGGTGTAGTTTGGGCGTAACGGAAATAAACCAATAAGACAGTCATCTCACATTCCCTTTAAGAGCATGATGAACGAGGTGCGCTTGTTCTATGGCGCAATTCTATTTTAGACGTTTAACGGGTTTTAGACATTACAATCGATTAACAGCCGAGGAGATCGAATGTTCTCGTCAGGGCCGTAAAAGAAAGAGAAGGGACTTTGGGATGGGACAAACACACCCAAATTAGTTTCGGTTAAACATGCATATAATAAGTTGGGTAAATGTGTAAGCTTTATGCCTATTTTTCCCATCGTCATGGACACAACAATGATTTCCCTCATGTTTATATATTTTCCTTATAATGATGCATCATTTCCAAAAAGTAAAATGTATGTGTAGCTGAGAGAATCATCTACAGTGTATTCGACATTGTTCACACTCTATTATGGCCAAGCATGCACGTTTAAAATAGCATCTGAATGTACGCACAATGCGCCACTGACTTTAGACCAGGTTTTTTCTGGTCATTGGCGCAATTGTTTTCTGGAACTGCAAAATAGGAATGATAAATGCGTCAGTGTATAAAGTCATTTGCGCCGGTTGCAAGATAGAGCCCTCATACTTCAAAGAGTTCTTTTTGAGAGAAAAGTAAGTTTAATTTAGAGCAGTTAAGGATAATAATAATTAAAACAAAACATTCTATAATAATCTAATCTATAATAATCATTCCATTTCACTAAGATTTGATTCACTGAAGCGTTTCAAAAATGCCTCGTAGCAATCTGTTGTGAAAATCGCATGTGTTTTCTGTGAAATTACAGTGGTGTAGATTTCAATCAGCTTTAGTTATTAATAATATTTTCATTCTGGTTTTCTATGGTCTAAAATAAACTGTTTTTTTGGGGGTGTGGAGAGTTTTGTGACTTTTGAAAGAGCTCAATTAGTTGGAGGTTAGAGAGGCTGCTCAGCAACTTAAAAAATGTTTCATTCAGGCGTGACTGTTGTAGCAGCACTTTGTAACCTTGACAAAAGTATTCAAACACAGCATTAGTATAAGGACCTTCTCTGCCCCTGTTTTTGTGCATAAATCAGCACAAAAGCAAAAACAACTAAATAATTCCAACCCTCCTGATGCATTTCATCTATACTAAATTGCTTTCAAAAAGCTGGATGCTTTTAAGAGACCAGACAGGAACAGTAAATTCAATTTATTAACTTCCTCTAATTTCTTTAGTAATTGTGTTTGTTCTTTTGTAAGTAGGAGAACCAGCCTCCCTCTCAGTGCTAATTGTGGCAGTAAATCACCTGAGCAGTTGAAACTACATTAACTTGGCAGTTATGAGTCAAAGCCTCATCTGTGCGTGGGGAAAACTCTTCGATGACCTTGAATACATGATAGATGACTTGGCAAAACTTCACTTCTGCAGGTTTTTTCATCATCCACAGATCCTTGAAAACATCTTGAGGCAAAATAGACTAAAACTATTGTTACCATCCTCATAAATATGTATGCTGGTACTAGAATTAAGTCTTAACAACAAACTCATTAGCACTAAAAACAACTTGAAACCCTTTAAAAGGTAAAAGTCACCACCTATGAAAACCCTCAGCATGAGTAACTCATAATCTGCTATTAATTTACAACGTATATTGAGAATTATATGACTGACCAAGTCCAATTAAATTAAATATTGATGTGTAAATATGTGAAGAACCCCAATATATATATTTTTTCCAACTTTACAACTTTTGAAACAAAGTGACGGTCATTGCAACAAAACAAAATCAAACACGTTTCCACATTTCATTGCTTCAAGGCAAGCAGAGTAGCACAAAGCAATGTAGAAGTGTCTAGTTCTACTTCAGTAAACTGTTTAATTAAATGTTCTCGCCATTCCTAATTAAATTGCTATTTCTGAGTGAAAATTGTTTCAAATCCAATTTTATTTTTCAGTGCAGTTGAATGTAATAGCAAGTTTGTACCATTTGAAATATAATGCAGCTCAAAACTGTAAAGCAAAGACAAATCACTGAATATTTTAGTTGTGCTCTAGTCTCACCTCCTGGTTGGGGACGCTGAGGTAGCCACGGTGGGTTTGAAGGTTTTATGCGGTGGTCGAGAGAACATCCAGTTTCTATTGAAGCTCTGGCCGAAAACAGGCTGCAGCAGGAAGTAGGGTTTCTCTGAGTAATTAATCACCACCAAAAACAGGGACACCACCACAATCAGACTGGTCACTATCACTGACTTCTTCTGCGAGGAGGGAAAGAAGAACAGAAAACACGATCATTTAGCTTTTCTGATTTGTGGGTAAAATGAAGCAATGAAACATTCAGGCAAATTAGTCATGGTCACAGTCAAAAAGCCTTTTTTTTTTTTCTTTAATAAACCACCTTTTTTCAAAGAAATTAACATTAAATAAACATCAGAATGATTAAGTGGTCTTGTGTAATTCTGCTGTAAACATGATGTGGTGCAACCTCTTCGAAAAAGGAAAAATCTGGATCAGGCAGTACAAAATAATTATCGACTGATCTCAAAACTGTCCTTTTTTATTAAAAATCCTAGAAAAGGTTTTTTTTATCATCTTTTAATTTTAATGGAAATGACATTTTTGATAAATTTTAATATAGGTTAAGAGCACTTCACAGCACAGAGTCTGAGTCTTGAGGTGTGTCAACCTGTTGCTGGCTGATGATTTAGGAAAGTGTGCAGTTCATGCAATTTTGCAGGGAAATTCAGGACAATGGACTGGAATTTAGGAATTTTTTATAGGTTTCCTTCTTATTTTAATGTAAGAACTTTCTCTGTAGAATAGGGAAATGGTTTCCTATTGAATACTATTTCCCCTGAATCAATTACTTGAGGTGTTCCACAAGGCTATATGTTGGGCCCATTTTATGTTTTTTGTATATGCTTCCATTGGCTCACATTTGTCCGAAAACACAATAAATCCTACCATACAGGCTGAATTATATTCATCTTTGTCTCCCTCTAAATATATGGTATAAATCCATTACGGTTGTAATGAAAAATATGGATAGCATTAGCAACAAAGCTTTTGAGACTAAATGTTGGTTGGTATACGATAGGAAATATTTTTCACAAATTAAAGACAAATAATGATAGGGTAAAAAGGTGCAGTGTATAGTCCATGTTTAACTTTTTTTAGAGAGAAAGTCATGAGGTTAAAGGGTAGCATGCAAAATTAAGGATACATCTAAATAGTATATTGTTGGTCATATGGTATCAATTCATATCAGATTATTCTAATAAAATATTAAAGTATTCTATTAACTGTTGAATATATCATGACAAAGAATGTATTTAAAACAACCTATTTATCATGTTAATTTATTTAAATGTTAGATAATACTTTATACAACCATACAACAAAACAAATGATATGATAACAAGCCAAATCAATAATATCTTAATAGAATATCTCAGTGCATTTCCTAATGGTCTAAGCAGTGCAAAAAAGTCAACCCTTCCAAACAGGAGTGAGAAGTACTGCAGAAATCTTTCTGTATTCCTCAAAGAGGATTAAACTTGACAGAAAAAAAGCTCTTTTCTCTGTTTTGCACTCGACTGATTGCAGAAGACAATTCACGGCAATGGATTGTTCAGTTTTTGCCCATTAAAATTGAATATTCTCCTCTTTCACGTTTATCTGATATGACACATTCTCCACGGAGTATTCAAAAGTCAAAAAGCTCTTAAAATTTTACTTTTTACATTCTCGGTTCTCTTTTCACAGTGAAAGATGGAAAACTTTCAAAGCTGTCTCTGCGTAATGATGTGCCCGCGGACATAATGCTTATGGGAAATGTTTAAAACTCTGAGAACTCAAAACATCTCGATTAGACTGAATGCATACAGTTTCTTGACAAGTACTTGGAATATTATGGACATTCCTATGCTAGACATGACATATTATGTAATATAAACAGGGTTGAGTCATTTCTCTTTGAAATAACACTCTCTAAACAACTTATACAATAAAAGTTTTAGCAATTCAACTTTTAAGAACCCTATGAAGTAAAAGCGAAATGACATTTGAACATCTAATTTGCAACATTTTGAGGGCAAAAGTGTAGTGTGGTGATGTATGAAGCACAGCTCACAAGTCCATTTCAAACCAAAGTAGCTTGTCAATGACTGAACCCAATCACCAACCTAAATCTGCATGGCAGTGGCAAATTTTGTCAGCAGGAAAATGGTCCAAGGAATACGTTCGGTTTGTATGCGTACCGAACCGGAAGCCTCGAACCGAAACGGTTCAATACGAATACATGTACCGTTACACCCCTAATATGAACCATAAATCAGGTAGAATTAATAAACATTTTCAACATTTACAAAGCAGCGTTTGTATTCATCTAAAAGGCTAAACCATTTTTTATTTCTTAGACCCACCACAAATATGTCTTGACATGCTGGAAGTGCCCGTTTTGTGGCGCTACTGTTTGTATGTTTTTCACACGAGTTGCACTTCAGGTAGCCGATTATTGTTGTCTCCTGCTGCAACTACTTCTGAGAACCGCTCCCAAACATTACATTTAGCAGCCTGACCTTTTTTCTTTAATCATGTAAATTCCGTAAATTCGTACATTTTGTAAATGTAAATTTGTTGTTGTTGTTGTTGTCGAGGCTGGCGGCGGGAGCTGCTTGGCGCGCTGCTTTCGTGACACGTCACGTGACACCAAAGGTTTGGGAACCTCACGCAAGTTACGTTGCTATGGCATTGGTATTGTAACCATATCAAATAACCTAATAAAATATGAAAATAGATTTCCCAAATATTTAATATAGGCTGGAAATTGCAACATACATGGATTAAAAAAAAAAGTTGAGTCAATCCACACATCACTAGGCTACAGCCCCTGCTGCATGGTGAAATCTTTCATGGACAATTCTAAATACAGTGGATTCCAACTGAAATGACTTGGTTTCCCAGAGAAATTCACCAAACAACACTAGATACGACTGCACCTTTAAATAATCTTTGAAATGATTGAATTATTGGTGTAAGTGCTTATCTTTGCATCATGCCTCAAGCAACTTGAGTGTTAAGCAATGAAACGGATGCAACTCTATGCAATAGGGACATATAAAAGCAAAAGCTCCTTCTTTCACAGCTAAGGTGTGGATGTCTATGTTCTTTGATGTAGTTTGATGGCCCCAAAATTTGCCATACTACAATAGAATCATGTCTGGAATAATAAGGTGGCTGTCAGCAAATCTTACTGAGCCAGTGGGGCTCAAATCTGGCACATCAAACATCTCAGGGAAGCTGTTTGGGTTTGCACTTCACAGGACGACTTCAGAACATGAAGACTGGATTTCAAAAAATGACCATTTAAAGCTCAGACTAAAAAGATAGCATTGCATAGATTGCTTGAATGTTACATCACCAATGGTCTCACATTCGTGTCATTGAGATGAACAGTAAAGATTAAAAGGAAAGGATGTACCTTGGATAGCATCTAAATGTGTGTGTGCATATTATTATTATTTTTTGGTTACAGGGTTTCTCACTAAAGTGTTTTGAAATTATAAAAGAACACCATTTTAAAACAGTTTCTAATATCCCTGGGTTAATGCACCTTGCATAGAACCGGATTTTTGCATTTCTATGTATTTGATTTTGACAATCATCTAAACTTCCAAGTCATAGATCAAAACAGATGTACCCCCTAAAGCACTTCAAAAATCAACCAACAGAGAGAGAAAGGAGATGAAAAAAAAAAACCAAAACATTTGCTTGACCACTCATCTCATCTGTTTTCACGGCAAAGGGGGAATAAAAGGAAAATATCCCTCCACCTTGATTTGAATCTGTGGCCACAAATCTTGGCAAAGTGATGTGTCAGATTCGGGAAAAGGCTTATGGGAGAAGGGATTGAGTCAAAGAACTTCCATCAGCAACAGCATATGACTCATCTCATCGTTGTACTATCCATCAGGATAATCATTGCACAGGCCTTGTGTTCTGCACAATTTCACCCATTTCGGCAGAGGAATTATTCAAAAGCAGGGACAAACAGAAAGAGATGAAAGAGAGAAAGAGCGAGAGAGAGGATAACAGCGCCATCATAGGACCATTATGATACTCAAAATAAAAGCGATCAATATGATCCAATTATGGACAATCGAGTGATCATTAATAGAAAAATCCTGAATGCTACAATGCTACCATTAGGGAGCAATTACAGACATTAGTTATAAAAGAGGACAAGAATATAGTGGTGAAGTGATAAACTACATTTTTCATGTTTTCTGAAGAAAGTGTGAGTGGTGACAATGTAAGAATGTGATTGAGAGGCTATTTGGTTCCCAGTGTAACTTTATTAAGTGGTTTCTAAGGTGTTTAGAGTTTCTTTGGGGAAGCTATGACATTCTGGGTTTATACAACAGCATTCATATATGGTTACTAATATTTTTTGAGGTCTTGCAATGTGGTTACAAGGTTATTCTGAGGGACTGCTGTGGTGTTTTGAGTGTTTTATAAAACGATTCCAATCCTTGATTCTGATTGGTCAATAGAAGTGTTTTATTCATGATAAAACACGGCTATAGATACAGTCGGTTGGTCTGGGAACGCCCCGGGAACGCCCCGTCACGTGATGTGAATTTAGCCAGTGGGGAAAACATTGCCTTGGCGCTCATTGAAATACATGCGCCAATCATGCCGAAGAGTTGTTGTGTCGTTTTCTGTATCACCAATAAACTAACAAATTATAAATTGAAGTTCTACATCCTTTCTAATAAACATACAGAACCGGATAGGACAAAATGGCAAAATTAATCATAACTTATAAGATTACTGTGTGAGTAGATCCCTGTGTGATATAGTAGTATATGTTTAACTCGATATTAGGCATTGGGCCAGATTTGTCTGATGTTACATCCCTTCCAAAAAAGAACTATCGTAATCCTATGGCTATAGGTATTCTATAGTGTATAATACGCCCGTAGTGTTCTGTAATACCTCTGTTCTTCTATGCTATGTCCCAAAATACTATAGTATTCCTATAGGATTATCATTACTATAATATTTTGTCCTAAAATACTACAAGATTCCTATAGTTGTTTTTCATAAGGGATGTCTCATTCACATTAACGTTATCAGCTGCAGGTTATCAGCTCAATACAGTCTGTGAGAATCGGATAACTGTCAGCAAAGTCTTCGTATCTACCACTACTGATCATCGTTTTACAAAAGCATTAATAGTTTGGAGTGAAGCATACGCACAATTGATAAGTGACAAGGTTTTATGGACTTATAGTAACTTATACGCAAGATGATTGAGTATTGGCTTCTGTTACGGTAGCTACGCGATGTCTTACCTGGAGATTCAACCAGATAACAATAGTCTGTAAACGACACCTCCGGCCATTTAGTTGGGTCATTGACCCAGTTTTTACTTAAATAAGGGCAATCATAACCTATTACAGTTCATTTTGCAATGTACGGTTGCCGGTCGCAGGCGTCAAATGACTCGGAATATGACATTTTTGTCATTCAAATACATAGGATGGTCAGCGCTGCTTTCCCCCACGCCGACCACGCCCCCAACTATGACGCGTTGCCGACTGTATGTATGACCGCTTCACCCAACAGTTCTATTTATCACTTCGGTAACACTGCAGTTCCTGTGTTGTTTTAATTTGAGCTTTCATGCATATTACACATTGAAACGTTGCTGTTCACGGTCAGGGACTATTTTTTTTCTGGCAAAAGGAAGGCTTTTAGTCATTTTACTTCATGAAAGTTGCACTAAAACATATTTTTTCTTTACTTTAATATTTGTATTGTGTGGTAACCGTTTTATAAAAGCAATAAGGTAATACAGGCAAGTGCTGTATTGTGAATAAGTAACGGCTGAAGGGGTTGCAAGCACTCCACCTTGCGTCCTGCCTAACAACGCCCTCAGTCGTTACTTATTCACGATACAGCACTTGCCTCGAGTGTGTTGTGTAGGGTTGCCACCTGTCCCGGTTTTACCGGGATTGTCCTTCTTTTTATTAACCTGTCCCGGGAAATTTAAGCACTCTCCCAGGACACTGAATGTCCCGGTTTTTCAAGAGGCTGCTTGAATACGTATGTTCAAAACTGAATAGCTCGTGGCCGCGTGCACCGGCTCTCCCTATAAGCTAACTAAGCGGCTGCTTCAGGTCCCTGCTGCCACTAGGGGGCCCCCTAACTATAGATGGTATTCGCCGCTCTAAGTGTGGGGAAAAGTTCCTCCCGTTGGCGCGCCCCACCTGTCACGTCCTTACAGTTATTGATCACGTCTCTATTTCCCACCCGAGGGGCGTGCCAGCGGGAAGAACTTTTCCATGCCTTTATATCTTTATTCGTTCATGGCGAGACCGCATTGCATCTTCATCTTTGCAGCGACGCAGAAAACACCAGTTTATTAAAGAACAATTAAATGCCTCCTTGCTATTTTTTAAACATTCAACTTTGCCAGCTTGCGCTTGAGTGTGGCTTTATCATTATCCTGTATAGCCTATTTAAGTTATTAAATCAATATAAAGGGGCGATTTGTTCACTAATGGCTTAAATAAACAACTAATAGTCGATTAGAAAAAACCTAAAAAGTCGGAAGCAGGGTTAGCACGCGACCCTGAGTGGAATGAGCGAGCAGAGGAATCTTCAGAAATGCGTTTTTCGCTCACCGGAACAAACGAATATTGACATAATTAATCATTAGTTTATATCACATACACTGCCCATCATTTAAATCCCATATCAAACACATTAGCCTATGTTATGTCTAGTTTAATGTTTTTAAATAGACCTGTCTTGCCAAATGGATTTCTCTTCTTTTCTTTTTTTTTACATTTTGACACAGCAGCACTTTTATTTTCTCTATTTTTGTTTTAGTTTTTATTTAGATACTACTCGTTACTTCAATTAATTGGAACATTTTAAGCTTGTGTGTTGGGGCGAGGGGGGCAGTGGGGCTTGAAAATTCCCCCTTGTTCAAAGTGAGCCCACAATTCCCCCAACCCCCACCCCCCATTGATATGTCCCGGTTTTTTATCAGACATAGGTGCCAACCCTAGTGTTGTGGGTGATTAATGAGTAGCTATGCAGTTGCTAAGGTTCTGAGGGGTTGCTATGGTGTTGCTATGCTGTTATTAAGGTGTTGTGGGTGGTTGTAACAGTGTTGCTATGCAGTTCTTAAAGGTTTCTTGGTGATTTTTAGGACATTGGTATGCAGTTCTTAAAGTAATTTTTTCACATTGCAATGTGGTGGTTGGTTTCACTGGGCTGTTGTTGTTTTGTGTAGTGTCTTAACACATTGCTGTTAAGACATAGTGGTTGCTATGGCATTGCTATAAGCATTTTTTTGTGCTATTTTAAAGTGTATTTTAAAGTATTGCTATTATAAACTGCATTTTAAAGTATTTTAAAGTAATTGCTATTGCTATTTTAAAGTGTTTTGCATAATTCTTTAGCACAATGCTTGTGGTTGCTAAGCTGTTCTGAGTGGTTGCTGTAGTGTTGATATGCATTTGGTAATGGGTTCTGGGTGTTTTTCAGGATATTGGTATGCAGTTCTTCTGTTGTTCTATGCACATTGCAATATGGTTGTTAGGTGTACTGGACTGTTGTTGTTTTGCATAGTTCCTTAGCACATAGCTAAGAAACTATGCAGACATTTCTGGGTAGTTTATCAGGCTTACAGTTATTAAGGCACTCTGAGAGGTTGCTATGGTGTTTTTTTATTGTGTTTTTGTTTTGTTTTGTTTTTGTAGTTGTTAAGGTGTTCTAAGTGGTTGCCAGATTGTTTTCATGCAGGTTCTATGCAGTTCTATTGCTATGTGGTTCACTCTAAAAAATGCTGGGTTGTTTTAACCCAATTTTGGGTCAAATATGGAGAAACCCAAATGTTGGATTAAAAAAAAATGCAATTAATAAATTTAACCCAACAGCTGGGTTTGTCCATATTTGACCCAAAATTGGGTTAAAACAACCCAGCATTTTTCAGAGTGTTGCAACATATATGGAGCGGTTGCTATGCTATACAGCCGTTGCTAAGATTTACTGTGAGGTTTGTGGTTGTCAAGTTGTTCTAAGTGTTTGCTAAGGAATTTTGGTTGGTTGCTAAGGTGTTGCTGATTGACTGATAAGGTATTCTGTGTGAATTTGTAGTTACTAGAGCAACTGAATAACCTTCACATATATCATATTTCAATAGCATTCACACATTTTTTGCTATGAGGTTGCTATGCAATTCTGTATTATTGATAGGACATTCTAGGTGTTTACTGCGGTGCTTTGGACGGTTTCAAAGTGGTTGGTTGCTTAAGTCAAAAAAGCCCCATCCCCATTCACTCTTGTTAACCAAATTATTCAAATGAATGATTCAATGACTCACTCATAAATTCTTCACTTGTTTCATTACTGGATAAATCAGCATTTTTAAACAAATCTCTTGAATGAATGATTCAATGACAAATGTATTCTTTTGACAGCCACTTTTCGCCACCTAATTGTTTAACAACTACAATTCTACAATTGTTATTTGAAGCTCCACAATAAAAGGTGATTTGCTCCATCTTGATCGTTTCCGTAGATATCAGGGATTATATCCAAACTATAAACTTTTATCGGTCCCACTTTATATTAAGTGGCTTTAAGTACTATGTACTTACATTGAAAAATAAGTACAACGTATTATTGTGGTCCTGTTGTACACTTTTGCTGCTATTGAGGTGTGATACGGGTAAGGTTAGGGACACGTGTGGTGGTATGGGTTGGTTTAAAGGTAGGTTAAGGTGTGAGGGATGGGTCAACTGTGTAATTACAAATGTAATTACATAAATTAATTACAGCTGTAATTACATGCTGGTATTTTTAAAATATAAGTACAATGTAAAAACCTGTATGTACACAATAAGTCCATTGTATCAAATTATTAATTTCAATGTAAGTACATAGTACTTAAAGCCACTTAATATAAAGTGGGTCCGAGTTTTATACATGACAACTGCTTTCTCTGGATGAGCAGCGAGACTATCTCAGATTTGAATGTTCCAGTGTGATTTTTAACAGGTTTAACAGACAAATGTGAATTGTTGTCATTTAAGAATGAGATCAAGTGGGTGTTTGAATCGAGACCGCCATCTTTTAATGATTAATCTAACACAGTCTCATCCCAATTCGTCATATAACTGAGGTCTTGGGACGTCTTTTGACCATACGTCAATATACGCCTTTTTAGGGCCCCCTTAAACGTCGGTAGATGACGATCCCGGGCCGTCATACAACTGACGCTTTACGTTTAACGTCAGTTAGGTGACGGGGTTGGGTTTAGGGTTAGGTTCCCATAACGTCATCTACCGACGTTTAAGGGGGCCTGAAAGGCGTATATTGACGTATGGTCAAAAGACGTACCAAGACGTCAGTTATATGATGAATTGGGATGAGACTGCGCTGATTAATCAGGCAGCTTTGGTGTGAATGTGTAAATTTACATGAAATGTTGACCTATAGAAGTATAAAAACACCCTTAAAGAAAATAATTACTTATTTCCAGGAATATCCAATCACCCAAGTATGTAGAGACATCATAAAATTCAAGGTTCCTCTACAGGGCCAGACCATCGGTTGGATATATTCTGTTTCTTTTTATGAAGCTTCTTTACGACTGGGTCTGACAGGGAGTTTTACAGTGCTGGAGATTACAGCTGACACTGTGGCTAACAAAGCTTTCTCTGTGGAACATCTCTCTGCTGAGGGCTATTTCTAGAGCCACGACCAGACTCATTTCACCAAGTATTGATCTCCGTTCACAGACTGAGCACTAGGCGTCACAGCAAACCCATACACTGACTAGAATCATCCTGTCAGCCTGGTAAGTATGTGTGAGAAGCAGAGAGAGAGAGAGAAAGCGAGAGAGAGACGGGAAGAAGAAGAAATTGGATTTGGAAATCTCCCAGATATATATGGTGGGAAATTAAACACATCTGGGAGCAAAAAACATGGACGGCATGCTGAGATGCATGCTAATCATCCATGAGAGGAATTCTGATAGGTGCATTTATACTTCTTTTATCATGTGTTTGAGAGATATAGAAATATTTATGTACGAAATTGCGAAAGTCCAAATCTTTCTAATACAGCTTCTGAGAATGAAAGGTGAACTTTAAACACAAAATGTGACAAAACATTTGCTTCTTTTGTGCTCTAAACCAGTGGTTTATTCATAATTAATTAGGTTTGTTTAGGTTCTACACTTTTACAGTTTTGCTCTGCTCATAATTAATAAAAAGTCTAAGCCTGTTGGATGCTTTTTGTATTTTTTTATATTATTGTCATTTGCAATTTTTATTAATTACTTTTCTTTTAATGTATTGATGGAATACATCTGACTAACAGTTAAATTAGCTGCTCACATAGGTTCATTGTGTAATACTAGATTTCTAGACAAAGAAAGAGCACAAGCTTTACACAGAATCTATTTCCAAAACTCTTCACAGTGATGGTAAGAAATGCGATAGCAAGAATGGAAATTACATTTGCAATGCAAAGATGTTTCCCCGGCAAACTGTTTCCACACCCATGGCAGAGTGAGCCATTAAAGTACAATTTCAATTAATAATAGATTCTCAAAATATTTAGTCTTCTCCTCCAGTCCCCAGCTAGTTCTCAAGAATCATTACTACCCCTTGAAAGGAAATGAGACGGCACAACTCGCAAACAAAAACTCGTCTTCTAATTAAGTGGAGTTAATCATGTGATTTCATTACAGAGATTGATCGAATACACATTATTATTTCATTACAAACCCATAAGATTTACTTTCTTCTGGACCAAAAAATGAGATGTTACTCGAGGATGTTCACCCTGCTTTTTTATGCAATGAAAGTGAATATTAAGACTTTGAATACAGCGCACAAGAGGTGGGGGGAACTTTAGCCCCACCATTACTAACAGGCATCTGCTTTTTATTGTGTCTGTTTTGCCTATATATTGGACAACAATAGATGTCAGAAATAGTAGAGATTGAGAAATACAGATGTAAAGCTGTGTGCATTGTAGTAAATGCCCGAGTGCTGTACTCCCAGTGATCAGCAGAGGGAACCCTGCTCTGCCTGTCATGCTTTGCTGAACCAGAGAACACAAGCAGTGTTCAGTTTTTATTCCATCTGAGACAAAAGAGGAGAATATCTATGCCCACTTTTGCTATTTAAAGGAGTAGTTCACTTTTAAAAAAACCTTTTGCTGACAATTTACTCACCCCATGTCATCCAAGATGTCCACGTCTGTCTTTCTTCTGTCTTCTGTCTACGTTTGTGACTCTCCTGTTCGAACTCATTCATCAAAATTAACTAATATTTTTTCATGTCATTTGGTTCATTCAACGAACGAAAGATCGAATTGACTCTGGAAAAGATTCTTTCATTTTGATGAACGAGTTTGAACAGGAGAGTCACGAACGTGCATCACAGAACAGAGCAAGGCGAGCATTTGAGCTTATAAAACTTAAACTTTGTTGTTGTTGTTTTTTTAAATGAGCGATCGTTTCACTTGATAAGACCCGTATTCATCGTCTGGAATCTTTTAAAGCCCTTTGAACAGTTTGCGCTGAAACTGTCTTTTGGACCTTGAACCGTTTGGTTCCCATTGAAGTCCATTATATGGAAAAAATCCTGGAATGTTTATCAAAAACCTTAATTTCTTTCGACTGAAGAAAGAAAGACATGGACATCTTGGATGACATGGGGGTGAGTAAATTATCAGCAAAAGTTTTTTTTAAAAGTGAACTAATCGTTTAAGTGTAATTTGTCATTTTTAGTAAAAGAGTCGTATATAAAGTAGAATCTTTCACAGAGCACACAATTAAAACGTTAACCATACAAAAACGTAACTTTTCATATTACAAATACATACAAAGAAAAAGCAACACATTGAATCAAACATGAAATGTTTGAAGTAGAAAGACCAAAATAGTTTTTTCATGTAACATACTTGACATATGTTTGTATTCCTTGTCATTTTGACCCAGTTTCAAATTTGTTCCTTTGATTGTAGTTTTCATTAGTCACTCCGTTCACTTGGTGTTAATTAATCATCTCATTAGTTCCCTTTGTTTGGTCAATGGATTTATATCCTGAGTTCTCCCCTATTCTCTTCCACTTGAGTTTGGTTGCTTTCTCATTGTTCTCATTAAAGCCTTTTCCAGTTTATTTCCTTCCTCGTGTGATTCCTTCTTGCAAACACACGTGTTTTATTTAGAACTTAAAAAAGATCTACGGAGCCCCCCTAGTCCCACTTTGGCAAAAAAAATTAATTATAACTATCTTGTGGCCTCAAGATAGTAACTCATGGCCTCAAGATACTAACTCGTGGCCTCAAGATACTAACTCGTGGCCACAAGATAGTAAATCGGTGGCCTCAAGATACTAACTTGTGGCCTCAAGATGGTAGAACTCGTGGCCTCAAGATAGTAACTCGTGGCCTCAAGATATGCTAACTCGTGGCCACAAGATGAGTAACTCGTGGCCTCAAGATACTAACTCGTGGCCTCAAGATAGTAATCGTGGCCTCAAGATACTAACTCATGGCCACAAGTTACTATCTTGTGGCCTCAAGATAGAGTTAAGTATCTTGAGGCCACAAGTTACTATCTTGTGGCCACGAGTTACTATCTTGAGGCCACGAGTTACTATCTTGAGGCCACGAGTTAGTATCTTGTGGCCACGAGTTAGTATCTTGAGGCCACGAGTTAGTATCTTGAGGCCACGAGTTAGTACTCTTGAGGCCACGAGTTAGTATCTTGAGGCCAAGAGTTAGTATCTTGAGGCCACGAGTTAGTATCTTGAGGCCACGAGTTAGTATCTTGAGGCCACGAGTTAGTATCTTGAGGCCACGAGTTCAGTATCTTGAGGCCACGAGTTACTATCTTGTGGCCACGAGTTACTATCTTGTGGCCACAAGTTAGTATCTTGTGGCCACGAGTTAGTATCTTGAGGCCACGAGTTAGAATCTTGAGGCCACGAGTTAGAATCTTGAGGCCACGAGTTACTATCTTGTGGCCACGAGTTACTATCTTGTGGCCACGAGTTACTATCTTGTGGCCACGAGTTAGTATCTTGAGGCCACGAGTTAGTATCTTGAGGTCACGAGTTAGTATCTTGAGGCCGCGAGTTACTATCTTGAGGCCACGAGTTAGTATCTTGAGGTCACGAGTTACGTATCTTGAGGCCACGAGTTACTATCTTGTGGCCACGAGTTACTATCTTGAGGCCACAAGATAGTCTTTTTTTTTGCCAAAGTGGGACTAGGGGGCTCGGATAAGATCTGATCTACCCTGCACTGAAAAAAACTTGAAACAATTTTCACTAGCAAATTTAACTATTAATTACACAGAGACAGCAAGTAACATATTGACTTAAATGTTTCCATTTTGATACATAAAGATTTAAATAGTATTTTCTCAAAACTTACTCCAATAGTCTTATTTACGACTTTTTTAATGCAATATCAATATTACGTTTTTTTTTTTTTTTTACTTTGTGCTTTAGTTAATTGTGTCTCCAGTGTCAGCTGAGTCTACATATATTTTTTATGCAACTTTAGGGATAAGGCATACAAATTCTGGTTTGAAACACCATGATGATAGTTGTGCTTGCTTGAGATGGATGTATTTTTTTATTCGATAAGGACATGTGCATAAACTTGAGATGTGCAAAATTACTCTGAATCTCTAGATGCGAATCAAAAAATCTCATTGCACAGCATATCAAATATCTGGCATCATGAGTGAGATAAACTGAGGGGGATTCTGAGTAATTTGATCAGTAGCTCATCAGAGCATTTTGTCTGTGCACTCTAAATGTATTAAATTTAATAAAGGAGACAACGACTATCATTTCTATTTCATACCAACTTCCCTGCAAGTGGTGAGATGGAGATGCTACGTTTCACATAAATTACATTAGCAAATTTGAAAACATTGTGTATTTGTGTAATTAATGGCCTAATGTGGTGTGTTCTGTAATAATTGAAAAATCATGGCTGGTCAACACATAGCATTGAGGCACAAAAAAAGGTGTATATGAAAACGTTTAAATATTTTTGACCACAAAGGATTTCATTTGGTATTTTTTGGTTGGTTGGTTCATAACAAGAAGGCTACAGGAAGACCTTACATTTATTTAAATTAACACATTGTTAGTAATTTATTAAAATAAACTATAATCTAAATTAAAAATGCTAAATAAAATAGATAAAATCATGAAAACATGTTCTTTTTTTAACTATTGTTTTTATTGAAGAACATGCAGTTATTGATATTTTTGCAATCACAAAATCATAGTTAAATAAATCAATACTTGCAGTTTATTATTACATACTAGAGCCCGAACCGATAAAGGATTTTGAAGGCCAATACTGATACAAATATTTTTTTTGGTTTTAAAATCCGATATGCCAATATGTCGGCCTATATATATATATATATATATATATATATATATATATATGAAGAGTTGAGAATGCAAAAGCCTCTAAGTGCCATTTGAAATTTTCTTCTAAAATGACCATTTTTATCAAGCTTGTATATTTAAGTTCAGTAATTTCACTTAAATGGCAATGATGATTACCTATTAATTGTCATTTAAGTGAAATTACTGAACTTAAATATACAAGCTTGATAAAAATGGTCATTTTAGAAGAAACTTTCAAATGGCATTTAGAGGCTTTTGCATCTGAACTCTTCATATATAGTCTCTACATTGCCTTATAAGCTACCTTATAATTACGAATGTCAGCTTGCTTATTCCTTTACCTGCAGTTTTTAAATTCTTCCCATCGAGCTTACGTCAAACCATTTTCAATCATCAGTTGCTGCCTGCCTTCTAAAACCTACTATTTAGCGATTCTAAATCCATTACAGAATGACAGTCTGCAACGCACACTTGAAGTCGTTGGATTTCTCGCATGTGTAAAAGAAAAAGCTAACTTTAATGCACAAGATACATTTGATACTTTTTCTCTATGTCTAAATGTTCACTCCTCGCAAATCTAACTTAGCCTACATTTTGCAATGCAGGGACTGTAACTAGAGATATGCTAGTTATAAATACAGCAATCATTACTTTATTTAGGCAGAAAAGTTCATTGTGGTTTCCAAGCTCATTAATGTTAACGTTAGCGGTCTTCCACTGATGATAGTGGCATTAGCTAGCTTTGTGGTTAGCTAGTCTATGATGAGCCATAATTTATCTCATCAGACCATGAACCCTTCTCCTACATGCATTCTAGCAAACTAGATGACATACAGATCCTCTCCTATGATCCTCACCCAGGCAACAATTGTCTTCTTCGGAGATGTCACTGGTTTATTGGTGGCTCCCTCAGATATATCTTTATCACACGGTCACTCACTTTTTGAGGATGGTATGTGTTCCTGTGTCATATACATTTTTACCTTTTGTTAATTATTTGTTTTAGATCAAGAAAAAAAAAACGAATTAAGTCCACTGTGATCCAGTGCTTTAAACAACAAAAGATGAAATGAATAGGCCAACATGCATACTTTTATTTATAACCACACTGTCTCCAGTGACTGCATCAAAGAGAGTGTCTGTATCCCATGGACCACTAAACCCATTTTAAACCCCCCAGGAGACCAAACTATAAAAGAAAAGACAATCTATATTAAAAAGTTTAGACATTTAATTTTATTTTACACTATATTGTAGGTGTAATGGTAACATTACATTTACAATTCTGTTAACAGTAATTTTAGCTTTAAACAATATAAATTAAACAAACTATAATAATCTAAGCTTTTTAAAAAGTGACAAACCCCAGGTAAAGACTCCAAAACATTGTCAAACTGAAGTCACCCAATGCATTTTTCTTCCTTTATTCAATTATTCATATCACATTCTTTCATAGACTGAATGCTCAGTATGACACCCATGAACTGTTTAGCATTTAAAGGGCTTTCATAAACGAGGTCACTGAAGATGTAATCCTGATGACATGACACATCACTATAGAGCTCTGAGCCAGTCTGTCGCAAATTCTCCACCAATCAGCCAAATTAAAACTTCATTGGGGGAGTGAAATTGAGAAAGACTAGAGTATGTGGCTTTAGGCTTTCAAAATGTAATACACTATAAACTATAGTTTATTGGTTACCGTTTCATTTCTCACAGATCATCACAGCAATTGAGGTCATCAAAGCATTATCCCTATAATAGAGATGCCAAAAAATAAACAAATTTAAAATTCTGATTATAGTGTGGAACAAGTTTAATGATTTATCTTCTTAGGTTTCAAGAATGTGTGATGCCTGGTTGCTGGCAAGACATTATTCCCAGTCAATGACCTTGAGTTGCTCTTTCAAAAGTTTAGCTGTCACAGAGGCACCAAATATCCATTTTGTATGTCTCCCATGCACGCTCTAAATGTTGTGTTGTAAATGTTGTGTATGATGTTGTTTATTAGGCATTATGTGTGCATTTTAACGCATTAAGAATTCCATTTTGATGCATCCTAAATGTAGGGTTCAAATGGTGTTATAATGCATTGTACTCTCTTGAAAGTTAAACCACAAAAAGGTAAGTATTATAATGTATTGTAACTGTTAATATGATTACTTATAAAATTATACAACTTCTAAGGTTGTTTATAAGGCATTATGCATGTATTATATTGTACAATTATAACGCATTAATAAAAATACAAAAGCTTCATAGAAAGTGGTACCTACCGGACCACTGTACTTACTTATAGGGTTAGGAATAGTAGCATATGAATATAGGAATAGAGTTTGGTTCCAAAACGCGATAAACGCCATTTTTAAAAAAAAATTAGTTACTGCAAAAATCGGACTTTTCAATACCGAACCAGATACAAAACAATGTTTAAATTTACGTAAAATGCGATATCCGCCGTGTTATTATGTAATGTTTTCTCCCTTTCTTTCCAAACCGCGACAAACGCCAGTCTCCCTTTTCTGCAAAATGCGACATATCCGCTTAACCAATCACAACGCACCATTCCACGCAATGTAAACAGTAACGGCAGCGCTTTAACTACACCCGGCTTCCTAGGTTTTCTCTATTTTGTCCTTTCGATCAACAAACAAACAAAAAAATTAATAATTTTGACAGCATTGGTGAACCTGCGGTGTGTAAGGCATATCCTGCATGGGTAAACGTGACCTCGAAATCAAATCATTTACGTGAGATAAAGAAGATGAGGCACTCGGGAGGAGGAAATGCCGGCTGTTGCTTGTTCTACACGACAGCATCAAACTTCTGTCACGCTGACACACTGACCCCAGGGGATCTTTTGAAAAACTTTCAGTTGTTTTATTCAAAGTCAACAGAAAACCGAGCAGGACCAAGCCATTTTACAGCTGATCGCCGTCAAAAAAGCTCAGCGGCGACATCCCAAGGTTGAAAACAGCGATATGCAGAAGTAACGTTAGATCATGCTTAATAAATCATAATTCATGATGATGTGCTCATCTTAGTTAATGTTTTAATTAAGGTGTTGTTCATCCATGAAGTCATCAATGAAAAACGTTGAACTTGTTCAACATTTAATTGCATTTTGAAAAAAATTAATTAATGGATTTATTGCAGTTTTTTATAATAAATCTTTGAAAATCAAAACCTGGATTTATTTTTTTACAAATGCTATGTGAAAAATTGAAACAGAAAATAGTGGTTTTCATCTTCCCATTTTCTTGCTGAAGAAAACACAGTTTTACTCAAATTCACCAAAATGGATTTATAGTGTTTTGGAACCAAACTCTTCATATATAACTATGAAGATCAGGTTATGGGGAGATGCTAAAAGTGGAAAAGATGCTTGCGGCATTTTCCCTAAAGGCCCCGGAATCACCCACTAAGCCAGTCAGAACCACACCATAACTAGTGGGTAAAGCTTATTCAGCAGCTGGTCTGGCTGCAGCATGTCTTCAGAATTGTCTTATGGATCCACCTCGTCACCTTCTGGTCTCTTCAGCGATGCTGTTAATTCAGTCATCTGAAGAATGAGCCACAGAAAGGCTGGGTATAGGGAGGGCACTCTCACCCACATCCTTCGAAGGGTAAGACGGATCTGAGTATAGTAATTATCCCTAAGAAGGCTGTGGGGAAGAGGTCCTGACGACCGAGGGCTCAAGGCAATAAGGGCAGTCCCCCCAGAGCGGAACGGTCAAAACCTCATTATATGGAGCCCGCTCCCTTCGGTGCCTTCAGGGGACCGTTGCTGCCAACCCTGACACCTCATGTGATTCAGGGTGCAGCACATATCTCAAGAACCAACCGGAAACGGTAGTGGTCTTGGGATGCCCCTCCGAGGAGTTTGGTCGTCCCCTGCCGGTTTGCCATTACAGGCATCCGGCTATTGGCACAACAAAAACCTGATGCCGAGCTCTCAAGGGGCTGGTTCCACTAGTAGAATTTTTGACAGCGTGGAAGCTACTGCCAAATGTTCTCGTGGACTTGCAAACCATAGGAAAAGGGTATCAAACACTGTTCCTGTTTTGCCGCCTAGGTTTATGGGGTTCCTATCCACCATGGTGGGCCTCGAGCAGGTTCTGGAAATGGAACAAGAAGTGGAAACCATGCTGGAGAAAAGGGGCCATAGAACATGTAGCTCCCTCCAACAGTAAAAATGTAAAAATGGGTTTTACAGCTGATATTTCATAGTTCCAAAGAAGGATTGGGGGTTGCGTCATTTTGGATCTTTGAGTGCTAAACGAGTCTGTCATGCAACAAGTCTGTCATGCAAGTTCAGAATGTTAACATTTGACAAATCGTACCACAGATCAGATACAAACTCTGGTTTGTGATGATAAACCTCAGTGATGCGTAATTCCATATATTCATTCTTCCATATCACAAGAAGTCCATGAGGTTCGCTTCGGGGGCAAAGCATACCAATATTGAGTTCTTCTGTTCGGCCTAGCACTATCACCCCGCACTTTCACGAAATGTGTAGATGCAGCTCTGGTGCATCTGTGTCTGCAGGGTATTCTCATCATGAACTACAATGATGACTGGTCGCATAATTTGGCGAGCTCGGCATCGAGATGTCGTTCTCGCTCTCATGAAAGCCCACACATATTGTCTATCCTTTCAGTTGTGAAAAGAATAAAGGGCCAGTCACTCACTGTCAAACAGTTTTAGAGGCTGTTTGGGTCTGATGGCAGCAGTGTCCAACATGATACCTTTTGGACAGTGGTGGCTCATGACCAAAGGTTGTATGTATTTTCCGTTTGCTCTGTGCTACCGGGAGTTCTGGTAAGAGTTTGCAGGACTCAGGTTTGCCTACTTCTAGTCCCGTGGTAGCTCGAGCCAAGTATGATTCCTCGATCTTAAAGTCTCTCCTCTGACGGGCATGCACCGGAGTTACCTGTCAGGAGAGGACCTTTGTGTCCCAAGCAGGGGGCTTTGAATTGTTTCACCCCATCCAGAACTATGGAACCTGTGGGCTTGGTTCCAAAGTTTACGTGTTCACGCTTTTAAATAAAGTTTACGCTTTACTATGTGTTCAATAGGCGAGTAGTGTTTCTTACAAAGTGACATCGTCAACTACTGGCCAGGCATGAATAATAAAGTGTTTTAGTTGTTTCTCGGATCCATGTAAATGGGGATCGCTTTGACAACATTGTTGTCTTTATGCGAAAAAGGCAAAGAAACAACTTTTCTGTTTTTAGTACATCGTTGTAGTGTAAGCGTTACCATCAGAATGTAAGGGGATAAAGTGAAGGTCGCTGCACAATGGAGGATAAGGCATGCATATAAGGTTTATATTTTGACTGATAAGTATGCAGTATGTTGTAAGTTTATGAAGCACTCAAATGCAAGATATAATTGCCCTTTTATCTGTTGCAAGAAACAACTTTGTGAATAATGCTTCTTACAGTAAAAGGTCAGTAGGCCTGGGAACAGTCTATGGTGTCAGATAAAATGTTTTCAATTAAAAAATATTAATGTATGTAAAGTACGCTGAGGTGGGCATATTATGGGATGTTGAGGAAGACCAATGTGGATGAAGATGAACTGCAGATGGTACATATACAGGGGTAGTGATGGCTCAGTAGATCAAGACACATGCCTTTGGTGTGAGAGACCTGGGTTCGAATAGGCTGTGACACCAATGTGTCCCTGAGCAAGACACTTAACCCGGTAGTTGCTCCAGAGGCATGCGACCTTCTGACATATATAGCAATTGTAAGTAAGGGTGCTCCGATTGCATCGGCTCGCCGATCACGATCGGCCGAATAATTGCTTTGGGATGTGTGATCGGCGGTCTCTATAAAGGCCGATCCAGAAAAGCCGATCAGATGACAAAACTCGCGAGACAATTTTTTTATGCCCTGGTAAAAATGGCTTCAGCTGTCTGGCAATTGTACAAGGTGTGTGAAAAAGCAATTCACTAGCAATCCATCTGCTGCAATGTGTGTACCACGCCGCTGTCTGCTTGTCAAACTGTGATCAACATGTAAAGAAAGAATAGAGTCTGTCCCGCAACGGAAGCGCGTCCGAGTGAAGACTGCGCGAGCTATAGAGAACACTGTGTCCACTGATGGCCGCGGCAACGAGCGCTCAGGTTGAGTTCAAAAACTCATAATATATATGAAGCCATACTGTAGTATAATGTGAGATAGAAATTAATGTTTAAGTCATTAAATGCAAGTTCACGTAAACTTTTCCCTACTCAGTCGCTGTCAGTCATTCTCCATTCACGTTCAAACAGCGCGTCGTCAGTCATTCTCCATTCAGCATTAAAACAGCACAGCGCGTCGCGTTCGGCAACGATGAAAACTCTCTCCAAGATGAATAAATGTTAATATTATTATACTTGATCTGTAGATAAAGCTCTGGTTTTGCATAAATTGACTCTCTTGCTGTAGTACCTCAATCATGTTCCTTTCTGTATCACAACACTGGAGAGCACTATCATTGTTCTTCACGCGCACAGTAACTGAAATGTAAAACTGTTAAAAGAAAAGGCTCAATAAACTATTGCATAGATAGATACTGTATAATACACTATGCATTGATGTATTTCCTTTGTGCTTAGAACTTTTCCAAACGGACTCGAAGAGCTGCGCGCTGTGACTCATGTTGCCTCAAGCGCATCATTCTATTCACAATCTTACATAAATCTTTTTATAAGAGTCTTTCATAATCATATCATAATAATTTTGCGCAATGAAAGATTATTAATTGCATTTTTTTGTTCTGTCCTATCTATCATAAGTTGCTGCCTCATTAAAGAGTAACTAAACACTTAACCAACTTTTTTTAGTTAATGATCTGTAAGAATGGAGCTTCATAAATGCTGTTCATTGATTCAAGTACATTTTTTGACAATTGGCAATAAAGTCTTTTAATTTTCAAATATATGGTGTAAAAACGTCTGAGTGCTGCCCTCTTCAGGTTAAACGGAAAGCTCCTGCAGCAGGGGTACTCTCTGACGTCAGCGAACTCTCTGACACTACTCTGTCACGCCCTTGGTGCAAGCTCACCACGCCCTTGGCAGCCCCTGGTATAAAAGCATCTGGTTCCGTCAAAACTACTGTAGCGAGTCAGTTGGATTTATAAGTATTGAAAACGATCAGGATAGCATCATGAGAACCCGAACTCGAAAGATGGACTAATCATTTCTCTTTCCGGTGCTGACAGCATAGACTATATGGGACTGACAGGAAGAACGAAAGACTCGGTCCCGGCCGAACTCGAGAGATGAACTAATCTTTATTCTTTCCGGTACTGCTGTGCTATATCGCACGGCCGCTTCCTTCGGCGCCCATGTTAACCTATGGTGTCGTTCACACCAGAGGCGTCGCGAGCAGCCGGCCCCGCGCCGTGAAGCGCCAGTTTCGGCGTCTTGTCTATTTTTTCCGGGAGCCGCGAGCTGATCCGTGTCAATTCCGGAAGGAAGTTACACCAAGACACACTCGACCATCCGGTAAATGTAATCAAGATTTTCGTAAGTAGCCTACTAGATGTTTTGGAATATTTAACATGACATTTTAATTATATAATGATGAAATGAATGAAATGATTCGATAAAAGATTCGTTCATTTTGCTGAACGAGACTCAAAGATCCGAGTCAGTAAAATGATCCGAACTTCCCACAACTACAGCTGTCAATTAATCCGTCACTGCGGGTCTCATGTGCACGCTCCCTTCTCAGCCCCGCCCTCGGCTCGTCCCCTCTGTCTCCGCTGGGGTCTGCCCACTTTTTTAGCATTTTTTTAGCATTTGTCAGGCTTTGACCAGGGGTTTAGTTACACTTTAAACAGCTGTGCTATACATATGTGCTATATTTATTTTCTTAATTTTATAGTAGACTATAAAATAATTGGGCCTCCCCTCGGATGCGAATTTTTTTTTGCAGGATGGTAGGGGAAAACTCATCAATATTCATTAGGGAACTCATCCCTGATTGGTCTTAACCCCGAGTGACAGTTAGGTTTAGGGGCGGGGTTAGGGGTAGGTCATCAGTCCTCAGTGACGGTTAGGTTTAGGGGTGGGGTTAGAGGTAGACCAATCAGGGATGAGTTCCCTAATGAATATTGATGAGTCTTCCCCTACTATCCTGCAAAAAATAAATTCACCCCCCGGACCCCTAGAGGGTTAATATCCTTCTCACATTTTTCACCCCTGACCCGTTTTCATGTCTGATAAATACACAGGTGTAAATTCATGATACATCGTCTTCTCTTAATTGTAATACTTAATGTACATTGTTGTTAAATATAGTTTAATAATAATGCTACATGATAAATAGAAGGCTTCAAATAGATTCTATAATCGGATGATCGGTACTACGGGTGATACAGCTTCCAGTAATCGGTGATCGGCCCCAAAAATCCTGATCGGAGCACCCATAATTGTAAGTCGCATTGGAACTAACTTTGCAACTATGTCACTTTGCTACTTATTAGTAGTTGTATTAACTCAGAGTATTCAGTGGACCCCCTGTTTAATATATGCTAACTCTTTATTTTGATGCTCCCTCAACAGACAATCTACTGTCGGCAGTGGCTCAGTGGTTAATGTAGGTTGTCTACAAACCAGAAGGTTGGTGGTTCAATCACCAGCTCCACCTGACCAAGTGTCGAGGTGTCCATGAGCAAAGCACCTAACCCCTGCTGCTCCCAACGAGCTGGATGGCGCCTTGTATGGCTGACACTGCCGTCAGTGAATGAATGGGTGAATGTGAGGCAAAATGTAAAGAGTTTTGGTGGCCATTGGGTCTGTGAAAGTGCTATATAAATGCAGTCCATTTACCATTTACTGACTATAAGTATCTTTGCAATGGCATGTCATTGCCTATTCTACTAACTCTTAACCCCTTACTCTACTAACTCTTAAACCCCTTATTCTACTAACCCTAATCCTACCCCTAAATGTAGGATTAGGATGAGCCTACTCACCTAATACTCTAAGAAGAGTTAGTTGACTCATTTGACCCTAAATAGAATATCCACTGCATTTGAAACCTGCATTTTTGCCAACTTCTGCAACAATCATTCCACGTGTGGTTGTCCTCACAAATCAGTTTGTCATTTATTTACGGGCTTATTAATTTATCTACTTAATGCATTGATTTAAAAGTCACTTTTGATTGTGTAGCCTAATGCAGTCAGGTTGATTTAGTCATATTAAATAACATTTTAGCTAATATTTTAGTACATTTAGATGTTACCATGTGAATTACATTTTAGTTTGCCTTACAAAACATTTAGCAGTCTATGACATTTTCAGGGTTTAGTCTAAATCTGACAAAACAATTTTGAAATCCAAAAGGTTTTGCTATAGCCTTTTTATGTCTTGTTTTATAAGATGTTTTGTCAATCCGCCACCTACAACAATCCAAGTCACCTTATAACTTACTACAGCCGACACAGTCAGTGATTTCTGTGCTGTGCTTTCCAAGGCCAAGACAATGTCTGTCAGCTCTGTGGGTGATTAATGTGAGCACTGAGCTGTTCTCTGACACCCTGCACTTAAAACAATTGAGCACCATTATTCCTGCTGAGGGTCACACAAAAAAGCTTCACGTTCGGTTCACTGATGTGCTTCCTAGGCTTTGTGTTTTTGGTATGACCTGAAACTTTGCCTGGACACATATATCAGCTCAGATCCTGCCTTGTGAAATTATCGTGGCATTTTTAGATCTAGGACGCTGTGTACTCGAGGCAGGTCCCCGGGAATGACCATCTGGTTCAGGAAATAGCTACACTGTCAGAGAGACACTAAGCCAATACTAAAAACACTGTATGATATCTGGCAAAGTGCAATGCGATATCAAATGCTTCAAATGCTTTTCAGTGCAGGTTTTGAATGACTTTTTCCATGATGAGAAATAGATATAGAAAAAGAAAGACATTTAAACATTATTGCTTCCCATTGTCACACTATGTAGCCTTCCAGCAACTATTGACCTTTACAAAAAATGTAAAAATGTCAAGATTCATTTTATCCAAGATAAGTGAATGAAGTTTGCCTGACTTCGTCATACTCATTTTCCTATCGGAAGATGAGTCTGAAACCTCTCCGTATGGCTTTGATTATGAGGCGTGTCTTAACCGAACCAGGAAAAAACAACAACTCTGCACTCAATTGGATAGTCGGTAAACCAGTCAGTCAGCTACTTTGCATACAGTTGTCAAATACAGAACGTAGCCTAACTTTACTTATTTCAGAAGTTAAATAACGAGTGTTGCTTCTTTTACTTACTCCTTCATGAGTGCGACCAAAGGAGAAACCACAATGACCATAGGCTTTTCATTACGTCCCATCTTCTTAGCGACCGTCAGAGCCAGCTGATAAGTTACACTTTTGCCGAATCATGTAGGACAGAAAAATATCTTTCCGATCGACAAATGCCTTGATTGCAGTTTTCTGTTTGTCAATTAAAATTAATGTGCTGTCAATTTATTTCACAGACAGACGCGACAGCGGAATCGATAAATCTCAATCCTCCAACTGCAGTCATCTCTGAGGGAAGACAGTTAGCGCTCTTTGATAAAATCATGATTACGTCCTTGCAGATCTCCTGTCCATCATCGTATAAAGCCCGCCCTGGCAATTTGATTGGCCCGTTCATTTTTTGCCTGATCATAATTACTCCTCAATGGATTGGAGTCCAGAACAAAAAAAATTGTGGGCGGAGTTCGGGCTGGCATCCAGCCTAGAATTAAGTATTTTTTCTTATGCATTATATGTGAAATAGAGGGTTAAGTATCAACTAAGAATGGCTCCAGCCAATCTTCTATTTTCTTAAACGATTGAAAAGTAAAGTTAGTAAATCTATTTATTCTCTGAGGGCGAGATAAATGCTAGACACCACAACATCTGGGCTTGGTCTGGAAAATTCACATGGTGTCACTGCAAGCCTTAAATAGACATTTCAAACATTTCAAACTATTCCTTTGAAAAATAGTGCCATGTCACTTACAGTACAGTACAAGCTACAGTACAGTAACAAACACCTAGGTATATGTACTTAATGTTCAATTCAAACACACAACTGGCATTATTCTCTGTCAAGGTCCAGGTATTAGATGTCAATCCAGTCAATGAAGATTTCTAACCCTGTGACTATAGAATTACACAGTTTTCTTCCAAAAAGACTCCTTTCATTGAGGACTCAAGGACAGGTTCTATAGGAAGACCTCAATGTAGACAAAACACAGCTTATCAAAGTGGGAAAGGAAATCTCAACTTACTCCCTAATCTGAGCTAGTTTGGAATGAAATGGTGGAGTATAGCCTTAGCCTAACTGATCTTAATTCAATAACACAATGCAGATTTAAGTCAGAACGTCTTGAATTGTGAAAATTGCACCCTCATATTCTATAAAACATTTTGTACCTGAAGAGATTTAAACTAGATTAAGGATTTAATGCATTATGCAATGTTTAACACCATCATATATACATTTTGTTTCATCAACATCAAGAAGAACCACATGAGACTGAATAAGTAACACATTTTCTGTAAAGCTGCTTTGAAACAAGTATTGTGAAAAAGCACAATACAAATGAATGTGAACTGAATTGAATTAAATCAAGGAAACTAGGCATGTCACTTATGGTTATTTTGGTAATCATTTAATTATTTTGATGATTAATCGAGGAATCTGATGGTAAAAAATAGACCAAAGGGAACAATAACCATTAAAATACTTAAAGGCCAACATACCTTTAATAACAATGAGGAAATTATAATTAGTTCAGATAAAGTATAAAAAGCAAGTAATCAAATGGTTTTATTGAATAACACTTACATAATATAATAATAAATAATACAAACATAATCAATGTATGTACATTACATATTATAACAAATGCCTGCAGGGGCTGCCAACGGTGATTGATGATGTTAGAATTTAAACCATGATCAAATCCTTGTTTAAAGAGCAACATGCAGGTTGAATTTATTTCTGAATTAATACTTTAAATTGTCTGCAGAGGTCTTTTAAAAACACATATGTAAAAATTACTAATGAAATCTCATGATGTCGAGATTTTGATGAAAATGCTCTAGGCTCTGGAATACGCCTTTCCCCGCAAGCAACGCGTCATATGACATAGCCCGAGGAAAACAAATGAGCTCGTGGTACGCTTCTCATTGCTGGGTGTTGATGTAGTTCGGAGCAGTAGTGAGAGACAGAAAGTTTTAGATCGAGATTTTCAGAGAAGCCATAATGGTAAACTATTGTGTTTGTGCTTGTTGCATGAATTCAAGCCTGTCAGGACCTCATATCCATAATTTTCCTTCTAGGAAAAGCAAGGCTTTTTGGTCTTGGGTGCGTTTTATGCAGGTGAAGAGAACAGACTTCACTGCCGCGTCTTTTACCACACACACTCGGTCGTTTGTGGCGCACATTTCACTCGGTTTAAATGGTATCACTAACTGCATTTGAAAAGCATTATTTATTTGTTGTTATGGCATGGTCATTAGTCAATGTAGATAGTGCTAACCAGCTTGGATGGACTGCCTAATCACTGTCAGCGTAGAATATGAGAAGACAAAATGTTGCTGGCTTAAATTAAGACAATCTAAATGGATGTTTAATCAAGAACAAAGTCGAAAGTATGATTGCTTAAGCAGATTAAGCACCAAAACACCAAGGTATAGCCATACAGTAGATGAACCAGCGTTAGCCACGGTGCTAACTCACTTGCCCTATTCACCACTGGTTTTCTCGACACCACAACTCTAACGGTACTTCTCTCCTCTGCCCATTGTTCGTCCCCGATCTTCCCCTGACTTCTATCTCGCCTAGAAGGCTCATAATTATATGCCTGTACTGTGGGTCATCATAGGCATATTCGTAGACATTCGCAGAACGCGGTTTCGTTGTTTGCGTCCATTGTAACCTGAGCCTGAACTTGAACAGACTCCCTCGGAGATCGTCACTTCCGGTTAGTGCGTCGTAGACGCAAGAGTTATTTTATCAAAATTTTTCTCAAAATATCGTTAATGGCTAAATATATATTACTCCAGTTCAGAAAATCTAGTTGTTTTATCGTCAACATCCACTATGCTTTATAGGGGTGTCCAACCTGCATGTTGCTCTATTTAATTCAACATCCACTTAATCTTTAATATTTGGCCACTTCTTTACAATACAAATGAAACAGCGGACTGTCATTTCTTGGACAATAAGATGCGGACATCAGAAAAACTTAGAGTGAGGGGTTCAACTTTAATTTTGAAATCAAGATGAACAACAGTTTGCATATTTAGAAACATATTATTGATGTATTCTCCTGTGTTGGTAAAGGTTTATAAATTAGTTACCGTACGAATATGATGAAATGGCACACATACGTTCCCCAGATGAAAATCATAAGCAACCCAAACTCACATCATATGCAGGGAAGGAGTTTGTTAACTGAGCTCCATGCATGCAACAGTGCCACACTTTACTATGAAACTCATAGCGCATCAGACTTCATGTGTTTCCAAATGTATGTTAATGGTTTCAATATATCGATTCATGCAGCCTTTGAAAACGGTCTAATTTTTTACTTTGTCAGAAGACTTGATTTATTTACAGCACTTACAACAATAAATGTTTCGGCACATGAACGTTTAATCAAAATAGCTTTATAAACTTACAGATTTTGAGAAAACATTGTTTTAGCACAAATGAAAAAAATTTTGGTCTCCAAAAGCCCAGCATATAAAAAGTCTTTTATCCTGAAAAACTCCTTGTTCAAATCATAGGCATGCAGGGACATTGAGTAATAGCGTTTGCAATTCATCTGAAATCAAAAGTGACACTTCAGGTTAACGGTCCAAGATGTCACCTTAATTCATCAACGTACTGTTTATAATTATGTGGATGGAAAAATACAGTACGATAATAACAGCGATAATAACTGATCTGCGTCATTCTCTGCATATTATAGGGTTGATTAATTCTCTGCTGACTAATTGAGTCAAGCCACGAGAAGAAGAAATATTTCAAATCTCATTTTTATTAAATGAATATTTGATTTGCATCTTATTAAACAATAAAAGTGAGCTGCAATGTCAACACTAAATGATGACACCAGATTTGCATATCACAATCCAAAATTATCCATTAGAAATTAAACTTTATTAAACATGGTAGATGAAATTCGGTTCTGGATTCACATCTGTTGTGTGCACACGGATCAGAAGTGTAAATCCTCAAACAGCCACACAAGCAGATGCCAATATCTCTCCTTGGCCTCCTCACATTCCTGCTAAGCTACTTACCCACATCAACACTGTTACCATTCCAAGCCAGATTACCAGTCAAATGAGATGTCATTCACTTCCTGGCCTAGCTGTTTTTCTCCACCTCCTAAACAAAGCCGCACTACCATTACATAACTAAACACGCCCAGACAACAGAGAGTTCTCGTTGGACAACTCAATGAAAGAAGGACCAAAGTGGACTACTGCGGGTAAACCGTCCTCTTGGAAGGTTAATGTGTAAAGTGCTTGCTAATCGTATTTTCCCTGCAACCTTTTAAGCTTGGTTTTGTTAAACACCAAAACAAGTGCTTTGAAGTGTTGCACAGGCCAATATATTGTAATATTATTTTCATCTACAGTGTTCACCTTTTCCATGACAACATTTTTAATATCTTTTTATCCAACAAATCTATCACTTGGTTTCAGGTCAATTTGAATAGAGCTTGATAACCTGCATGGGAAAGAAGAACTATGTAATGGTTCTTTAAAAATGCCTTGTTTTTTTTTGTTTACAATTTAGGACGCTGAAAATATTACAGAATACAGTTTTGGGACAACATAAAGGTGTGTAAATTTTCATTTTGGGTGAACTATATAGTTTGCGGTCAGTAAGATTTAAGAAATTAAGCATTAAAATTATCAAAAGTTATAGCAAAGATTATATTTAACCCTCAAAGAATCCAACAAAACAAGAATTAACACAGTTAAATATTAAGCAGCACAACTATTCATAATTTCTGAAAGATCATGTGACTCTGAAGACTGAGAGTCATAATACTGACAACTCAGCTTTGCATCACATATGTATACATTTGATGTTAAATTTATATTAAAATAGAAAACATTTTTTGACATTTAAAACATTTTTTTGCACATTATTACAGTTTTTACTGTATTTTTAAATCAAATAAATACGACATTGGTAGCAATAAAATACGTTTTCTTACCACACAGTGCCATTAAAATGTATAATGCACCAGATGGACAAGTAGTTGTACATTAATGGGAGAATGGATTAGTCCTTAAATTAGCTATATATTTGTAAACTTTAATATATTAAAGTTTGCAATGCTGAATAATTTCAAATTGCATTTCTCTGCTTTTGTGTATGTCAATAAATGCTTATTTCTGGCTGTTGGACAACTCAGAAGTTAAACTTCTTAAAATTACCCTAATAGAATTAGGTGTAATCTCATCCAAACTGGCTGTTCATCTTATTAAGCTCTGGACATAGATTCTTTGGGTCTTTAATACTTTCTGTAATATATTTAACATGTTTGTAACCCCGTTTGATTTTGTTTTTTTAAGGAGAACTCCGGTGCAAAATTAACCTTTAGTCTAATAAAACATCGGTACCTAGTCAATCGTTCTCTGAGATTTGTTTTCATGATAATCGAATGTAAAGAGTTTTATCTCTAAAAACTGTTTCAGCGTATAATGCTAGCACTGGGGGCATTTACTAAGTAAAAAAGAAATCGCTAGTTTATACCACTAACAAGGCTCAAAATAGCCCCACACTAACACAGTAACATAATATGGGTCCATACATGCAAAACGAAGCATTAAGAACTTTGTAAGAGTACAGACCGTTTAATACTTTATAAAGACAGTTCACTTCGTATACAGACAGGAGCCATCTTTGGAAAACAGTCACGACAAGTCAAACCACGAACGACGTGCTGAGTGATCTGAACTGTATGAAATTCAGCAAACTTCTGAACTGTATGAACGGCGTTCAGGGATCGACTTATCGAGAACTATTTTCAAAGATGGCTCCTGTCTGTATACGCAAAGTGAACTGTCTTTATAAAGTATCTTCTTAATAAACGGTCTGTACACTTACAAAGTTATCAATGCTTTGTTTTGCATGTATGGACCCTCATTATGTTACTTTGTTAGTGTTGGGCTGTAGAGCCGATACCAGCCTTCAAATATATAAAATACAGATATTCCGATATATCGGACGATATTTTTTTTATTTCAGAAACGCGCAACAAAACATTAACAGATTTCCCTAACATTAGTTATTAGTAGTTAATTATTAGTTTAACTAAAATAATATGATAATGCATTTTAAAAAGAAACTTGTTTCTTTTATTGTCACAACAGAACAGACTGATGATAGTGGCTTTAGCTTAGCTTTGTGGTTAGCTAGTCTATGATGGGCCATGATTTAGCAATGGATTAGAGGTCTTCACGGGTCCAAAAATTCATACCCAAACCGAAAGAGACCCGTAATGTGCTACACCGAACCGACCCGGACCCGTCGTTCATTTCAAAAGTTGAACCCGGACCCGTGCAGACCCGAGAAATATACTGCCCGGACCCGACCTGGACCCGTCTATTATTTGAAAACTGGACCCGAACCCGGCAGAAAGACACAAACCCGACTGGACCCGATTGTCGTCACATATTATTTCACACGGAGTTGCAAAAATAAAGCTTTTTGTCTTACCTAATTTTAGTAGTCGTCGTCTCACTTCCTTGTAACGTTACCTGACTGACTGTGATGCATTACAATCCACCGACAAGAAAGTTCTATCCATGTTATTTCTCTCGTTATTCCAAGCTTAATCCACTCATTATTTTAAATGTCCACTTGATGTCACGGTGATGGATGACAAATGCATTCTTGCACATGACATGTACATTCTGACTCGAGTTAACTCGCATAATAACTTTTAACTGTTTGCCCTTTTGAACTATATTTAACGATTGCTTGTTGCTTGTTCAGCTTGATCATATCTGTGCTCTCTGTTCTTCATTGAGTCTAAATCTGACCACCAAAACTTTAAGATTAAACAAGACGGCTCATTTATACTATTATGAAAATAGGAGATAAAGCGCGGTCTGGCGGAAGCTCTGCTCTGATTGCCATAGAAACATGACACGCGCTTGAGATTGGACTTTGCACTCCGATCGCACGGGTATTACACACAATGTTAAACAGACCCAGGGACCCGAAAGTAAGTGGGTTCGAACTCCGACCCGAGTCCGGCTGATCATTTAAACATAAGACCCGAACCTGTACGGGTCCAGGGTAAGTTACGGGTCTCAGGTCTCGGGTGCACTGGTGAAGTACCTCTACAATGGATAACATCATACTGCAAATTGTAAAACATACATTTTCAATATAACAGGCCAAGGAGAGATGATACGTCTCATTGCTATAACGGTCACGCGCTATTAAAGAAAGACTTTAGTCACATTGTCAAAAAAGTTAAAAGGACAGTCAGTCAACTACACTGTAACAACGTAATGTAATTATTACTAGCTAATTCCGCTTCACTCTCGGCCTTTTTGAACAGCAGCAAAACTCGACATGATAGTCACAAATTTCGTCATGCTTATTTGAGTTAAGAGAACTGATGGAGACGTTCTTTTAATTGTTATTCAAGCAATGTATGTCTCGTGACCAACTCAACGAGTGTTGCCAACAGGGACAGTGTAGAGTGCCCTCTGGTGGACAAACTATACAACTCCAGCACTCATGACATGGTTCAAGCGTGTTCGTCCGTTTTTATTTTATTTTTGAAATATTCATTTATCGGTAGTGTTGGGCGATATGCTCCATTTCCATATCGTCCTATCGTCAGCCTGTGAGATCGGCGATACACGATATTATACGTGAGGGGGCGGGGCTTACTATTTGATTATTAACTTGATTAGTTTCTCATTAATTTGCTTGTTTTATTACTTCGTTTTATATACAAGTATCTTTTTTCTATTTTTCTAGCAAAGGTGGAGTGTTTATTAATAGGATCAGGTTATTTCCTGGTATAGTGAGGTAAAAAAAAAAACGATCCTAATCATTTTTCATCCTAATCATCATGTCAACGGGAAATTTACGGACACATGAGCCCAGATAGCACAAGGCTGTTTGATCTCCTATTTACATCTGGAAGACGTATTTTAAAGAGTGTTTGCTCATCTGCAAGACATCTATAGGACGTTTCCTGCAGATGTCAAATAGACGTTTAGAAGATGTCTCTAAGATGTAATGATTTCAGAATGCACGTTAAACTGACATCTTATAAACGTCTATATGAACATCTGCAGGAAACGTCCTAGAGACGTTCTTGCAGATGAGCAAACACTTTAAAATGCGTCTTCCAGATGTAAATAGGAGATCAGACAGCCTTGTGCTATCTGAGAAGCCTATCCTCATGCCACATGCAGCATTTTCACTTTCTGCACGAGATGAAACACACGTTAAATAATTTATTGGGTCAGAAAGATTCGGAGTTTGCGATATATGTCCTCCTACCAGTGCTCTGTCTGTTTAGATGCACTTCACATGCGCACTTCAGTAAGCACGAAGTACGTGGGTTAATGTGTTTTTATGCCGGGAGAAATCAGAGCAAGGGGCAAACATATGCAAACATCTAGCTGAGTCGATTGGATTATATAGGCTACTTATGACTTGACTCTGATAAAGGAAAACGGATTGATGCGTTTACATGACCACATGCATTGTCAGTAGGCATTAGGCATTAAGAACGTGCATGTAGACGCGCTCATTCCCTGAAAGTGAAAGTAGAAACGGACTGCTTTCGGCATCTGCATCAACGCCACGTTCTTTCAGAGACGACGATGATAACGGTAGCTTTAATAGGCTACTATTTTAGTGATAGTATTATTATTATTATTATTAATATTTAGTAATTGTATTGTTTTTAGTGTTAGTGTCATTAAACGTTTTTTAATGTGATATGGAAACAAAATACTGACGAACAACGATGCCGTTTTCATCTTGGATCTATATAAGAATGACGTGTCTGTTAAAACAAGCACTCTTGATAATTTGTGAATGGATCACCTGCAATTAAATTTTGATGTGGGATGTAGTTTTTTAGTCTGTTTAAAAACATTCTCCTCATAAGCACGTGTCGAATATTGTCGCAAGTGTTATAACACGTGGTGATGAATTATGTTCATTCACGTTATGAATTTAGGCAAGGCAAATTAATTGTAGTTCCTTATATTAATTTAATAACAATACTAGCTTCATAATAATAATAATAATAGGTGGCAGGCCAAATAATTTAATACATTAATGGTAAAACAAGCTAATTATCGTTTTGATATCGTCAAAGGCATCTGCCATCGGCGATATCTAGACAATCGTCGATACACGATACTATCGTCATCTGGCACAACCCTATTTATCGGCCATTATAACTGCCGATACTGATAGTTTGGGAAATGCCTACGATCGGCCGATAATTTCGGCCTGCCAATATATCCGTCTGGCTCTAATTTTGAGCCTTGTTAGTGGTATAAACTAGTTATTTCTTTTTACTTAGTAAATGCCCCAAAAGTACTAGCATTATACGCTAAACAGTTTTTAGAGATCCTTACATTCGATTATCATGAAAACAAATCTCAGAGAATGGTCGACAAGGTACCGATGTTTTATTAGACCAAAGATTAATTTTGCACTGGAGCTCTCCTTTAAGTCTAAAACAATTCATGTCTAGCAGCATGCATTCCTTAGAGTAGATGAACATTGTGTTAAAGATAAAGATCCATATTAAACATCCTTCCTATTTGAAACACATTACAATTTTTGTGTCTACATAACCTAGCAATAATATGTATTTGCTACAGTTTTTCCCATGAATCACCAACATAATTTGTACCATAACAGTTTCTGTTTTCCAAACAGAAGATATATACGAAGGCTTACAGATCTCAACTTAGTGTATGGCTTAGTGTAATAATCAAATCACAAAAGGCTGTAGTTTATTACAGCTGAAACTCGAGAAATTAGAATATTGTGCAAAAGTTCATTTATTTCAGTAATTCAACTTAAAAGGTGAAACTAATTTATTATATAGACTCATTACATGCAAAGTGAGATATTTATTTGTCTTTATTTGTTATAATTTTGATGATTATGGCTTACAGCTTTGAAAACCTGTTCATAGTCTAATTTTGAATTTGGGATTTTCATAAGCTGTAAACCATAATCATAACCTTCCAAATAAGATATAGTCACAGTATAATATTCTTGCCCAAGGAAAAGTAAAGTTGTTGAGAGATCTCTTTTTGAAAAGAGCCAGGTCTGAGTCCAAAGGATAGACTGACCTGTAGAGAAATTGATCTCTCTCTTAGGGAGTTACTTCGCAGAACAGAGCCAAGATCCTCTCTTCAAAGTATATTGCAGCAAAGCAGCTCTATGAGACATAGATGCATATGAAACATATCTAGCTTTTACCATTTCACACCCTAGGTGAGATGTTGTTCTGGACCAAATGTGACAGTAAAATCATTAATCTCAACACAAATACAAAAAGGAAAGAAACTGCTCTTGCCCCTCTTTCACCCATGTGCAAGATGTCTTTTCTGCAAGCATGATAGCAGAGATAACATCTTTTCTCATTTTAACTAAAACATTCGCTCCATTGTGGTCTGTCTAATGGAGACTTTTAGACTCCACGTGTGACGATCGCCGAGGGAGACTGTTCAAGTTCAGGCTCAGGTTACAATGGATGCGAACGACGAAACCGCGTTCTGCGATGTTGACGAATGTGCCTATGATGGCCCACAGGCATATAATTATGAGCCTTCTCAGGCGAGATAGAAGTCAGGGAGAGATGGGGGACGAACAATGGGCAGAGGAGAGAAGTACCGTTAGAGTTGTGGTGTCGAGAAAACCAGTGGTGAATAGAGCAAGTGAGTTAGCACCGTGGCTAACGCTGGTTCATCTACTGTATGGCTATACCTTGGTGTTTTGTAATAAATCTGCTTAAGCAAACATACATTCGACTTTGTTCTTGATTAAACATCCATTTAGATTGTCTTAATTTAAGCCAGCAACATTTTGTCTTCTCATATTCTACGCTGACAGTGATTATGCAGTCCATCAAAGCTGGTTAGCACTATCCACATTGACTAATGACCATGCCATAACAACAAATAAATAATGCTTTTCAAATGCAGTTAGTGATACCATTTAAACCGAGTGAAATGTGCGCCACAAACGACCAAGTGTGTGTGGTAAAAGACGCGGCAGTGAAGTCTGCTCTATTCACCTGCACATAACGTACCCAAGACCAAAAAGCCTTGTTTTTCCTAGAAGGAAAATGATGGATATGATGTCCTGACAGGCTGGAATTCATGCAACAAGCACAAACACAATAATTTACCATTATGGCTTTCTCTAAAACTCGATCTAAAACTTTCTGTCTCTCACTACTACATCAACACCCAGCAATGAGAAGCATACCGTGAGCTCATTTGTTTTCCTCGGGCTACGTCATATGACGCGTTGCTTGCGAGGAAGGCGTACTCCAGAGCCGTGCGCATTTTTCATCAAAATCTCGACATCAAATGAGATTTTATTAGTAATTTTTACATACGTGTTTTTAAAAGACCTCTGCAGACAATTTAAAGTATTAATTCAGAAATAAATTCAACCTGCATATTGCTCTTTAAAGTAAAAATTGCTCCTTATGGTCAAGATTTCAAGTCTTTATTGCAGTCATGGAGAACTGACCACTGGAGTTATGAGAGGTGGACAACACTGGAACTGATTTAGACGATCAAAGAGGCTCTTTCATTTGTGCAGCCTGGAACCGAAAGAGACCCATAATGTGCTACACCGAACACGAACCCGATCCCGTCGTTCATTTCAAAAGTTGGACCCGGACCCGTGCAGACCCGAGAAATATACTGCCCGGACCCGACCTGGACCCGTCTATTATTTGAAAACTGGACCCGAACCCGGCAGAAAGACACAAACCCGACTGGACCCGATTGTCGTCACATATTATTTCACACGAGTTCGAAAATAAAGCTTTTTGTCTTACCTAATTTTAGTAGTTCGTCGTCTCACTTCCTTGTAACGTTACCTGACTGACTGTGATGCATTACAATCCACCGACAAGAAAGTTCTATCCATGTTATTTCTCTCGTTATTCCAAGCTTAATCCACTCATTATTCAGCTTTAAATGTCCACTTGATGTCACGGTGATGGATGACAAATGCATTCTTGCACATGACATGTACATTCTGACTCGAGTTAACTCGCATAATAACTTTTAACTGTTTGCCCTTTTGAACTATATTTAACGATTGCTTGTTGCTTGTTCAGCTTGATCATATCTGTGCTCTCTGTTCTTCATTGAGTCTAAATCTGACCACCAAAACTTTAAGATTAAACAAGACGGCTCATTTATACTATTATGAAAATAGGAGATAAAGCGCGGTCTGGCGGAAGCTCTGCTCTGATTGCCATAGAAACATGACACGCGCTTGAGATTGGACTTTGCACTTCCGATCGCACAGGTATTACACACAATGTTAAACAGACCCGGGACCCGAAGTAATGGATTCGAACCCGACCCGACCCGGCTGATCATTTAAAATATAGACCCGAACCTGTACGGGTCCCAGGGTAAGGTTCCGGGTTCTGGGGTCTCGGGTGCACTGTGAAGACCTCTACAATGGATAACATCATACTGCAAATTGTAAAACATACATTTTCAATATAACAGGCCAAGGAGAGATGATACGTCTCATTGCTATAACGGTCACGCGCTATTAAAGAAAGACTTTAGTCACATTGTCAAAAAAGTTAAAAGGACAGTCAGTCAACTACACTGTAACAACGTAATGTAATTATTACTAGCTAATTCCGCTTCACTCTCGGCCTTTTTAACAGCAGCAAAACTGAACATGATAGTCACAAATTTCGTCATGCTTATTTGAGTTAAGAGAACTGATGGAGACGTTCTTTTAATTGTCATTCAAGCAATGTATGTCTCGTGACCAACTCAACGAGTGTTGCCAACAGGGACAGTGTAGAGTGCCCTCTGGTGGACAAACTATACAACTCCAGCACTCATGACATGGTTCAAGGCGTGTTCGATCCGTTTTTATTTTATTTTGAAATATTCATTTATCGGTAGTGTTGGGCGATATGCTCCATTTCCATATCGTCCTATCGTCAGCCTGTGAGATCGGCGATACACGATATTATCGTGAGGGGGCGGGGCTTACTTATTTGATTATTAACTTGATTAGTTTCTCATTAATTTGCTTGTTTTATTACTTCGTTTTATATACAAGTATCTTTTTCTATTTTTCTAGCAAAGGTGGAGTGTTTATTAATAGGATCAGGTTATTTCCTGGTATAGTGAGGTAAAAAAAAAAACGATCCTAATCATTTTTCATCCTAATCATCATGTCAACGGGAAATTTACGGACACATTAGCCCAGATAGCACAAGGCTGTTTGATCTCCTATTTACATCTGGAAGACGTATTTTAAAGAGTGTTTGCTCATCTGCAAGACATCTATAGGACGTTTCCTGCAGATGTCAAATAGACGTTTAGAAGATGTCTCTAAGATGTAATGATTTAGAATGCACGTTAAACTGACATCTTATAAACGATCTATATAACATCTGCAGGAAACGTCCTAAAGCGTTCTTGCAGATGAGCAAACACTTTAAATGCGTCTTCCAGATGTAAATGAGATCAACAGCCTTGTGCTATCTGAGAAGCCTATCCTCATGCCACATGCAGCATTTTCACTTTCTGCACAGAGATGAAAACGCATTTAAATAATTTATTGGGTCAGAAAGATTTGGAGTTTGCGATATATGTCCACCTACCAGTGCTCTGTCTGTTTAGATGCACTTCACATGCGCACTTGGTTAAGCACGAAGTACGTGGGTTAATGTGTTTTTATGCCGGGAGAAATCAGAGCAAGGGGCAAACATATGCAAACATCTAGCTGAGTCGATCGGATTATATAGGCTACTTATGACTTGACTCTGATAAAGGAAAGCGGATTAATGCGTTTACATGACCACATGCATTGTCAGTAGGCATTAGGCATTAAGAACGTGCATGTAAACGCGCTCATTCCCTGAAAGTGAAAGTAAAAACGGACTGCTTTCGGCATCTGCATGAACGCCACGTTCTTTCAGAGACGACGATGATAACGGTAGCTTTAATAGGCTACTATTTTAGTGATAGTATTATTATTATTATTATTAATATTTAGTAATTGTATTGTTTTTAGTGTTAGTGTCATTAAACGTTTTTTAATGTGATATGGAAACAAAATACTGACAAACAACGATGCCGTTTTCATCTTGGATCTATATAAGAATGATGTGTCTGTTAAAACAAGCACTCTTGATAATTTGTGAATGGATCACCTTGCAATTAAATTTTGATGTGGGATGTAGTTTTTTAGTCTGTTTAAAAACATTCTCCTCATAAGCACGTGTAAATGTTGTCGCAAGTGTTATAACACGTGGTGATGAATTATGTTCATTCACGTTATGAATTTAGGCAAGGCAAATTAATTGTAGTTCCTTATATTAATTTAATAACAATACTAGCTTCATAATAATAATAATAATAGGTGGCAGGCCAAATAATTTAATACATTAATGGTAAAACAAGCTAATTATCGTTTTGATATCGTCAAAGGCATCTGCCATCGCGATATCTCAGACAATCGTCGATACACGATACTATCGTCTATCGGCACAACCCTATTTATCGGCCATTATAACTGCCGATACTGATAGTTTGGGAAATGCCTACGTATCGGCCGATAATTTCGGCCTGCCAGATATATCCGTCTGGCTCTAATTTTGAGCCTTGTTAGTGGTATAAACTAGTTATTTCTTTTTACTTAGTAAATGCCCCAAAAGTACTAGCATTATACGCTAAACAGTTTTTAGAGATCCTTACATTCGATTATCATGAAAACAAATCTCAGAGAATGGTCGACAAGGTACCGATGTTTTATTAGACCAAAGATTAATTTTGCACTGGAGCTCTCCTTTAAGTCTAAAACAATTCATGTCTAGCAGCATGCATTCCTTAGAGTAGATGAACATTGTGTTAAAGATAAAGATCCATATTAAACATCCTTCCTATTTGAAACACATTACAATTTTTGTGTCTACATAACCTAGCAATAATATGTATTTGCTACAGTTTTTCCCATGAATCACCAACATAATTTGTACCATAACAGTTTCTGTTTTCCAAACAGAAGATATATACGAAGGCTTACAGATCTCAACTTAGTGTATGGCTTAGTGTAATAATCAAATCACAAAAGGCTGTAGTTTATTACAGCTGAAACTGAGAAATTAGAATATTGTGCAAAAGTTCATTTATTTCAGTAATTCAACTTAAAAGGTGAAACTAATTTATTATATAGACTCATTACATGCAAAGTGAGATATTTATTTGTCTTTATTTGTTATAATTTTGATGATTATGGCTTACAGCTTTGAAAACCTGTTCATAGTCTAATTTTGAATTTGGGATTTTCATAAGCTGTAAGCCATAATCATAACCTTCCAAATAAGATATAGTCACAGTATAATATTCTTGCCCAAGGAAAAGTAAAGTTGTTGAGAGATCTCTTTTTGAAAAGAGCCAGGTCTGAGTCCAAAGGATAGACTGACCTGTAGAGAAATTGATCTCTCTCTTAGGGAGTTACTTCGCAGAACAGAGCCAAGATCCTCTCTTCAAAGTATATTGCAGCAAAGCAGCTCTATGAGACATAGATGCATATGAAACATATCTAGCTTTTACCATTTCGCACCCTAGGTGAGATGTTGTTCTGGACCAAATGTGACAGTAAAATCATTAATCTCAACACAAATACAAAAAGGAAAGAAACTGCTCTTGCCCCTCTTTCACCCATGTGCAAGATGTCTTTTCTGCAAGCATGATAGCAGAGATAACATCTTTTCTCACTTTAACTAAAACATTCGCTCCATTGTGGTCTGTCTAATGGAGACTTTTAGACTCCACGTGTGACGATCGCGAGGGAGACTGTTCAGAGTTCAGGCTCAGGTTACAATGGATGCGAACGACGAAACCGCGTTCTGCGATGTTGACGAATGTGCCTATGATGGCCCACAGGCATATAATTATGAGCCTTCTCAGCGAGATAGAAGTCAGGGGGAGATCGGGGACGAACAATGGGCAGAGGAGAGAAGTACCGTTAGAGTTGTGGTGTTGAGAAAACCAGTGGTGAATAGGGCAAGTGAGTTAGCACCGTGGCTAACGCTGGTTCATCTACTGTATGGCTATACCTTGGTGTTTTGTAATAAATCTGCTTAAGCAAACATACATTCGACTTTGTTCTTGATTAAACATCCATTTAGATTGTCTTAATTTAAGCCAGCAACATTTTGTCTTCTCATATTCTACGCTGACAGTGATTATGCAGTCCATCAAAGCTGGTTAGCACTATCCACATTGACTAATGACCATGCCATAACAACAAATAAATAATGCTTTTCAAATGCAGTTAGTGATACCATTTAAACCGAGTGAAATGTGCGCCACAAACGACCGAGTGTGTGTGGTAAAAGACGCGGCAGTGAAGTCTGCTCTATTCACCTGCACATAACGTACCCAGACCAAAAAGCCTTGTTTTTCCTAGAAGGAAAATGATGGATATGATGTCCTGACAGGCTGGAATTCATGCAACAAGCACAAACACAATAATTTACCATTATGGCTTCTCTAAAACTCGATCTAAAACTTTCTGTCTCTCACTACTGCTCGAACTACATCAACACCCAGCAATGAGAAGCATACCGTGAGCTCATTTGTTTTCCTCGGGCTACGTCATATGACGCGTTGCTTGCGGGAAAGGCGTACTCCAGAGCCGTGCGCATTTTCATCAAAATCTCGACATCAAATGAGATTTTATTAGTAATTTTTACATACGTGTTTTTAAAAGACCTCTGCAGACAATTTAAAGTATTAATTCAGAAATAAATTCAACCTGCATATTGCTCTTTAAAGTAAAAATTGCTCCTTATGGTAAAGATTTCAAGTCTTTATTGCAGTCAGTGGAGAACTGACCACTGGAGTTATGAGAGGTGGACAACACTGGAACTGATTCTCAGCGATTACAAAGAGGCTCTCAGTGGCACACTGCACTCTGACCAGCTGTTGAAGGTTATATTACCATCACAAAACCGTCCAAACTGTCCAGAAGTACAGCAATGTGCTCCTAACTCCAACCCTTCACATCTACATACTGTAAGCAGGAACATACATTTTATATGAGCAGCTTAAATAGTTAATCTATCTCTCTTCTCTGTTTACTGAACGCTGTCTGATGCAGACGTATAGATTAAGGGTGATGATAAAGCGCTGACAGAAGCAGCTCTTTATCAGACGGTACAGTCAACTGAGGCACACGAATCTCCTGATTATATGTCTTCAGCTTCCACCAATGCCATAAAACATTGTAATTTAAACCGAAATTGTTACTTGTTGAACATGCTTGCTCTGTGCGAACAACCCTTTGCATACAAGACATCACTGCTTCTTTCAAAATGTTAATCACGGCTTTGCATTCACTCTGAATAATCACAATTTTTTTAAAAATGTACTAGTCTGCAAAATTTCACACAGCAGGTTCCCTAAAAATTATTTCTGCACCCCTAGTGTCACCAAAAAGAAACGTAAGACGATTATGGTTTTCAAAAAAGTTTCCGGAACACAACTCTCCATCTGCAATTGGTCAGACACACAGATAGCTCCGCCCCTAACATGGGTCATTGATGCTGTTGGGATGCTCAAACAAAGCAATGTTTTGTTATCACAAATTAAACTTATGAAAAGCTGTCTTTGCTTGATGGTTATTAAAAAGGGAATTAGAAGTGTGAGAATGTTAGGATTTAAAGCTGGAATACACAACTTTTATAAACTAAGCAGATTTTAAAACACTGCACCATTGCCGAGTTTGTAAATGCCACAACCTTTTGCCACACTAAACGACACAAAAGAGGATCACACACTGCCAGACTTTCAAGTTGTTCCCAACACAACAAAACCCACAAACTGTCTGAGTTGGTACAATATTTTAATTGAATTACTTAACGACCATTAAAAAGCATAGATAGTAAAAGAAATGGACACAGCGACCCCATTGATTTCAACTGAGAAGACTGAAGCCCAATTATTGCACTTCCTGGCTGATGTCTGAGCAACTGCGCAGGCTCAAACTGAGCGTGACGACGGTCTGACAGTAAATCTTCTAGTAGCTGTGCCAAGACAAATCTGAATCATGTAATTCCTCAAAAACGTTGTTGAAATATTTTGTCTCATTGCTTTTATGGACTCTCTATCTAAGGGCTTCTCCCTTGACGTTGTTCCTCCATGTCCCCCGATTGCCTCATGGACAGTGAGAGATTGCCTGCGAGCTTCTCCTCTTGTCTATACGGTAATGTCTCTATTGTGAAACAAAAAGTTGCGTGGTTATGACGCAATCGTTAGCTTATTTTTACAAAAACGGCTTCTACGGGGCCGTAACGTAAGAAACGAAGTAATGGAGCATTTTATACATTGTTGTGTTTAGACAAATGAAGCCTTTGGATGTAAATTTATTCCCTATCAAATGCCGCGTTTCCACCGCAGGAACTTTCCCCAGGAACTAGGAACTTTGGGTGGTACTCGGTGTGTTTACACCGCAGGAACCAGGGTCTAAATGAAGTTCTGGGTAAAAATTTCCCCCCAGAAAGTCCCTGCTGGTGAGGTAGTACTTTTTCAGAGTTCAGGAACTTTCGGGGTGGGACTTGTGCGCTGAACAATGCTGATTGGTTCTTATTCTTTCTTTCGCTATTCTTTCTACCCGATGGCGCGCGTTTGTCCCATCCATCTCACGGTCAATGTCCGCTGATAAAAAAACATCTACTTTTATATCTAGCATTACGAGCTTTCTGAATACGCTTTGGGTGCTCTTCTCTTTTCTGACGTTTTGTTAATTACCTCGTTCAGTAAACCGATCGCACACAAAAGCAGAAAAGCTTGAATCTCCTCCAAACAAAACTCAAAACAAACGCACAGGCCAGGAAGAGCAGTCGCACGCAGTTTAACCATGAGTTTAACGTCACTACATAATCTTCCCGCCTCGGACCGGTACTTTAGTACACGGTGTAACGCAGTAAGCAAGCGGTCTGGGGAAAAAAGGTTCCTGTGAAAAAAGTTCCTGGGACAAATAGTTCCTGGTAATTTACGGTGGAAACGCGGCAAAAGTGACACCAAAATGAATGGGAGTCAATGGAATGCTAACAGCAGGTGAAGTTCTGCTACAATGGCAGCTCCGCGAGGCTTCAACTTCCGGCTGATGAATTACCCCTTGTTAAAAAGTAGTATGAATGAATTTCCGTACTTCTTCCACCATGGTGTTACTGTCACGTGACCTAGCATCAATTGCGTTGTTTCATCCATAGATATGTATATAAAGGCTAGATGTGTTACGCGGAGTTTCCATCGTCAACACCGGCAGCCATCTTGTTGCAGGTAAGCTGATGTAAGATGAGTGGTTAACACGAACACAAATAGTCTTATCTCGTTGAAATCTTGACGGATTTACAAATGGTTTGGTTTCTTACAAACGTTATTAACGAGGCTATAATTATCTGGATGATTATTTATTTATACACTTATTATTCATAAGTATGCTGTGTCATAGCTACATCGCTGACGTTTATGACAAACCAAAACGTTTCAAAATCGGTAGAAAATTGAGCAAGTTATGGTTATTTAAATAGTACCTGTACCATTAACACAATGTTACGATTGAGGGAGCAGCCTGAGACAAGATGGCCGCCAGGTGCAGCCGTCGACCTCCATTGGCCAGCAGCGCAGATGACACATCTAGCCTTTATTTACATATCTATGGTTTCACCACCATAAATCCTCTCCCGTTGCCTCATGGGAAAGTGGAGTCTATCGAAAGGACACTTCAGAATCGTTTTGTGTACTGTTTTTTACTATATAGTAGGAAAGTATTTGATTTGAGGAAAATGTGTTCTTAAATTGGCTTAAAATTATAATGTTTTCAGACTATGGAATTAAGATGAAAAAAATCACTTGCTTTTCTGCAAAATCTGTCAACTTTGACTGCTAAAAATTCTTTTTTTAACGATGTGTCCAGACTCTAGGCAAAAGTTGTGTAGTTTATTTTAGCTTTTAGTTGAATTATGTTATTTCCCCTTTTTTAGAAGGAATATCATCATTTGTTTGGTATTAAATAACTAACTTTCTTCAAACTATTTATTGCCCATCACAGTTTGCAAAGAACATTTTTTACAAAGCAAAGGTTATTTTTTTGTGATTTTTTTCTTCATCAGACTGACAAAACACGAACAGAGCTTCAGTCGGGAAGCATGCCTTTTTCCAATAACAATGGACAAAATGATTCACCCTAACTAAACAAACCCTAAGCCGCAAATATATTGGACTCCCACATAGGTCTTCATTTACTTTTTAAATAGAAGGTTATAAATCCTCTAGGAGACGACAAAAAGCGTGACTTTACATCACTGACTGTAATAAAGTGCCTGTAACGGGGAAACTTTGTTGCATTTGATGCCTCTTACAACGATGTTCTTTGCAGAATCAGACAGTGTTTTGGATACATTAAGTCTCATCATTGTATATACAAAGTAAATGTGGTTGTTAAGTGTAAGCAATGAACTGGAAGATCACACGTGTCGTCGCACTTGAACAATGTTCCAAGACATGAAGCTTCTACAGTTGCATTCAATAAAAAAGCACCGAGATATTTGAATTAACGCTCCATTTCTCTCTGCACACTTCAGATCTTAAAATACCAACATTGCGAATAATGTCATCCGAGCAGCACATTAATGCGCATTCATACATTACTGAATATAAAGCGAGGCAAACAATCAGCTGCTCGACTTACCTTCCAGATCCAGGCCATTTTAAGACTGAATAAATAGCTCGTAGCGTTGAAGTAACGTTCCTCGAATCAATCTACACACGAAAAGAACAGTATTGGCTGTTTAGTGGTTTAATTATACGCGCCATGGATGCCCGACATTGGTGAGTCGATGAAACATTTCAGTAAATATTGTGGAGTACCGTTATTCATGCTCTATTCCCTGATCTACAGAGCTCGGGTTGACGTGCGCTCCTATTGGCTCGTGGCTTCGAGAGCCCCGCCCCTTTATCATGTGACTGTGATTTTTCATCCCTGTGCTATTCAGTGTAGGCTGATCAGTTATGTACTTCACCATTGTTACAAAGAGAGTGTTTATGCAGTAGGGGAGACTGGGGATGTTTGTAACATTTTTTAGCTTTCTGTCTACATCTTGGAGTACTTTTAAGCCAGTGTGTTCAAAATGTGATTCAAACAAGTTACAAATGTCTGCTATCAAATGACATAACTTTTATCTTTGCAACACAAACAGAAAATGCATGGTTTAGTTCCAAACACGCAAAGTAAAATGTTACAATTCACCCCGTTAGTAATAACATAGATGAGATTTAACATTATGAGATCCACCAGGGTGATATGTAGCATAATGAAATAAGGATTTTGACCAAAAAAAAAAAGGATTTTGAAAGCTTTATATTCAACACTGACTTTTCAATATAACTGATGTGTGTGTCTGTGTGTCACTCTTAGTCTTAGTAATTGACCACTATAAATTTAACTTGAACACAAAACATTGTTTGTGTGTAAGCTTGTTTGTTAGTATTGGCCATAATACATTGAAATTGAACACTTGTTTTGGTGTAAGCACATTTGTTACTGTCAATTATAGTTTTGGCCATAATTAAATTTAAATTAAACGTGTGTAATAAGGTGTTAGGTTGTAACGTTTCATTGTTGTTACAACTAACCTAGAGTCATGTAGCCATGAAATAGCTCACCTTACTGCTAACAGCCACAGGCAAAACATAAGCAGTAACAACTTGCATGAAAAATATCTACACAGACACACAATAAATGTAATTTAAATTTGATGAGTTTAACTATAAATCAGAAATTCCCATTTCAAAAATAAACAAAGTAAACAATTTTACTTTCACACCTCAAAATTGTTTTTTCAACATCTGTGTTTGCCACAGGGCTACTTTATTACATGTGGAATAAGGACTAAACTTAGCATGTGCGAAGTGAATCAGGGGATTTGTAACCAGACGATAAATAAGGGTTCAAGGTCATTTGGACCTTGAACTGTTTGGTACCCAGTGAAGTCCATTATATGGAGAAAATCCTGGAATGTTTTCATCAAAAACCTTAATTTCTTTTCAACTAAAGAAGTTTTTTTTTAGTGAACTATTCCTTTAAGTTTTAAAGGACAGTAACAGTAAAATAATTACAATGAATTAAAGAGAATAACAGTAAAATAATTACAATGAATTAAAGAGAAATTTGGAATCTAAAAATGTGTGTTTTTAAATTTGTTCAAATTTGTATTCTGAAGTAAACTAAACCTGCCAAAACCTCCCATAACATTTTTGGGAATGTCATTGTAAAAAAAAAACAAAAAAAAAACAAAGGAAATATAAACACAGTAAATTCAATTGAATTGTGAAAATGTAAAAACTATAAGATGTGGGTAGGTTTTGTTTATATTATTTAGTGTGTGTGTACAGAATGTTTTTGTCACAGATCCATCTGCGTCAGCACCAGACACCATCACTCCGCACATTCGTTCTGGTTCCCCGGACTACTAATCATCCTCACCTGCTTTCATCACCTGTTTGCACTTCCCACTCTCATCACCGGCACTACAAAAGACTCTCTCATTCAGTCCTTCACTGACTGGTCTCGTCAATACTACTGGCTACAGACTCTCTACACGTTATACTTCTACTTCCAGTTACTTACCTGTTCCCAGCCTCGTATCCTGTCCGTCTCCCGTCTGCTCCAAGCTCCAGTTCAGCCACTTTCTCCGCGACTCCAGCCTGCTCTCCCGCAATTCCTGCATCTGCAAAGATAAGAGACTCATTTACCAGACTGATCCGTTTCATCCTCATTATCTGATGTGCTGATACTCACCTGCCCTTGAACTCTTACCAACCATTTCAATAAACTCCTGCCATACTTACCTGTCTGTGTCCTTCTGATCTGTGACAGAAGACCAGACCAACAAAATGCTGCAACCCACACCCAGCACCACCGCCACGGCGAATCCTCCGCCACCACTCACCGTTCCCCGGACCAGTGCATCAGCGCTCGCTACTTCCACTACAACCTCTTCTTCAGCCTCTGCCTCTGTAAGTCCCATGGCCCAACCAGCGCCCTTCTCAGGCGAGGAGGGGGAGTGCAGCGGCTTCCTATTGCAGTGCGAGCTTTACATTGAGATGAACCCGTCTTCATTCCCCACCGAGCTATGGAATGGAAAAGGTGGAACTGTGGAATGGAAAGATCAAGGACCCGTGACCCAATCATTTGCTACTTTGTCCAGTCATTTCATTCGAAGTTTTCTCTCAGTCTGCTAATTCCATCTCCGTCCAAGATCATCTGTTTCGTCTGAGACACGGCAAATCATCAGTGTCTGCATATGATTTACAGTTCAGAACACTTGCCGCCACTGTAGGCTGGAATGAATCTGTGCTCATCACTGCCTATTGTCATGGCTTGAATCCTGAGATTTGCCTTCAATTGGCCATCTATGATGACAGCGTTGGTCTCGAGAGCATCATCCAGCGGTCTATCCGCGTTGATCAGCGTCGCACTGCACCTCCACCTCCTCGCCCAACATCAACCTTCAGCCCTCCAGCACCTGAACCGATGGAAATCGGCATCACTCGCCTACCACTTCTGAGAGAAATCGTCGCATCACCAATGGGATTGTGCCTCTACTGCGGAACTTCGGGTCACCTATTATCCACCTGTCCAATTCGTCCACCCCGACCTGCTGTGAGTACAGTCCATCTCCCACTACCCATTTCCACATTAAAATATACATCTACCACTATTACTTATCTGAACCCTTCACTTCCAGTTTAAGCGCTGATCGACTTCCGGATCAGCAGGTAACTCATCTCCATATCCACACTCCAACAGCTCCAAACCTGCCAAAGAACCATCCCACACATCCTACAAGTCCAGTCCATCCTGGGAAAACCCCTTGGTTGTGGGCGAATCAGACACCACAGCCCGGGCTTGGGGTTGGAGATCGGCTGGCTACATAAAGAGAAGGATCTCATTCCTGGTGCTGGAGGGCTCAACTGCAGAAGTCATCCTGGGACGCCCGTGGTTAGAGGAACATTCGCCAACCGTTCAGTGGTCCACGGGGGAGATCCTACAATGGGGCGAAGGTTGTTTCCACCGCTGTCTTCCCTCTACTCCAAAATCCATTCGTCAACCTTCCCCTCCGATCATGAAGATACCCCTGTCCACCACCTCTGTGGAGAGCCCCCCATTGAACACCTGCCAGAAATCCCCCTCCATACCGGGCGTTCCAGGATGTATTCAACAAGCCTCTGGCAACCACCTTACCACCACACCGGCCATGGGACTGTGCGATCGACCTGCTGCCTGGGGCGGTGCTACCCTCTGTAAGATCTACCCTCTGTCCATCCCGGAGCAGAAGGCCATGGAGGAGTACATCCAGGAGGCGCTACACCAGGGACATATCCGACCGTCCACATCCCTTGCCGCTTCCAGCTTCTTTTCGTGAGCAAGAAGGACGGAGGCTTGCGCCCCTGTATCGATTATCGTATCCTCAACCAATCCACCATCAAGTTCCGGTATCCCCTTCCTCTGGTCCCAGCAGCCCTGGAACAACTCCGTGGAGCCAAAGTTTACACCAAACTCGATCTTCGTAGCGCCTATAACCTCATCCGAATCCGCGAAAGGGACGAATGGAAGACAGCCTTCATCACCCCTGCGGGGCATTACGAGTATCTCGTGATGCCCTTCGGCCTGTCCAACTCACCAGCCGTATTTCAAGGATTCATGAACAAAATTTTAAGAGATCTCATCAACCAGTACGTCATCATCTACATTGATGATATCCTCATATACTCACCTGACCTGTCTTCCCACATCCACCATGTTCAATCCGTCCTACAGTGCCTAAGAGACTACCAATTGTATCTGAAACTTGAGAAATGCGAATTCCACCAGGAAACCCTCCAGTTCTTGGGCTACATCATCACCCCGCAAGGTATCACCATGGACCAGAGGAAGGTGGACGCTGTTACCAACTGACCCCAACCCTCCTCTCTGAAAGACCTTCAACGATTTCTCGGATTTGCTAACTTCTCTCGCCGCTTCATTCAGAACTTCAGCCAAATCAGTTCACCTCTGTTCACCCCAGTTCACCCCTGGTCAGGAGCGGAACTGAAAAAGAGGTCCTGAGGGACGGGTCTACATCCCCTCCCATCTTCGCCTGTCCCTCATGGACTCAGTACACACATCCCCGGGCTCTGGACACCCAGGCAGCCATCTGACTCTCTCGCTCGTCCAACAGACGTTATTGGTGGCCGGGTATGGCCCAGGATATCTCCCGATACATCAAGGGCTGCTCAGTCTGTGCCATGGCCAAGGTTCCTCATCATCTCCCAGAAGGCAAACTGAGTACCACTCCCCATACCAACTCGACCATGGTCCCATTACGGGGTCGAGCTTCGTCACCGACCTGCCAATGTCGGACACCTACACCTGTATACTCGTGGTGGTCGACCGCTTCTCCAAGGCTTGTAAACTCATACCACTACCTGGTCTGCCCACCGCCTTCGAAACCGCCGAAGCCTTGTTCCACCAAGTCTTCCGACACTTCGGGATTCCCGAGGATATCGTCTCCGACCGCGGACCCCAATTCATCTCCCGAGTATGGAGGGCCTTTTTCAACCTCTTGGGCATCTCCGTCAGTTTGTCTTCTGGGTACCATCCCCAAACCAACGGCCAGACTGAGCGGAAGATCCAAGAAGTCGGGAGATACTTGCGGTCATACTGCCATGACCACCTGGACTGCTGGAACCGTTATCTCCCGTGGGCCGAGTATGCACAAAACTCCCTCCGTCAATCCACCACCGGACTCACTCCCTTCCAGTGCATACTCGGTTACCAACCACCCTTATTCCCCTGCTCTGGCGAACCTTCAGACGTTCCAGCAGTCCATCACTGGTTCCAGAAGAGCGAGAGGGTCTGGGACTCAGCCCATGTTCTTCTCCAGCGGGCTGTTTGGAGACACAAGAGCCAGGCCGACGCTCGGCGCTCTGCAACTCCTCGATACCAGCCTGGGCAATTGGTCTGGCTCTCAACCCGGGACATCCGTCTCCGGCAGCCCTGTCGTAAGCTGAGTCCCAGATATATAGGTCCGTTCGCCATATAGAGGCAGATTAACCCCGCCACCTACCTGTTATCTCTCCCTGCTCACTACCGCTTAGCACCCACCTTCCATGTCTCCCTTCTCAAACCCTACACTAATCCTCTCACTCCTTCCTCCCTAGGGTCTGGTGCTGCGGACGTGCCCCCTCCTCCGGCGGATCCAGAGGATGACAACATCTACCGAGTCCATGAAATCCTTGACTCCCGACGACGGGGCGGCCACTTGCAGTACCTCGTCGACTGGGAGGGGTTCGATGTGGAGGAGAGATGCTGGGTCCCTCGGAGGACATTCTGGATCCAGCTCTACTCCAGGACTTCCACTCTGCTCATCCTGATCGTCCAGCACCCAGAGGCCGTGGTTGTCCCCGTCGTCGGTCCTTCCCGCCAGCTGGAGCTGGCCGTGGGGGGGTACTGTCACGGATCCATCTGCGTCAGCACCAGACAGCATCACTCCGCCCACTTGTTCTGGTTCCCCGGACTATTAATCATCCTCACCTGCTTTCATCACCTGTTTGCACTTCCCACTCTCATCACCGGCACTACAAAAGACTCTATCATTCAGTCCTTCACTGTCTGGTCTCGTCAATACTACTGGCTACAGACTCTCTACACGTTACTACTTCTACTTCCAGTTACTTACCTGTTCCCAGCCTTGTATCCTGTCCGTCTCCCGTCTGCTCCAAGCTCCAGTTCAGCCACCTTCTCCGCGACTCCAGCCTGCTCTCCCGCAATTCCTGCATCTGCAAAGATAAGAGACTCATTTACCAGACTGATCCGTTTCATCCTCATTAACTGATGTGCTGATACTCACCTGCCCTTGAACTCTTACCAACCATTTCAATAAACTCCTGCCATAGTTACCTGTCTGTGTCCTGATCTGTGACAGTTTTTTTTTTTGATATGTAAAAATGCAGAACATTTTCTGTGATTGATAACTTAGGATAGATAAAAATCATTATGTCTGTGGAAAGTCCCAATAAAACATGACACTGAGGCACATGCATATCAGAAACAAATATACATCATGTATTGATAATCATTTTCTATAAAATCCAAACAAGTGCCTAGAAACAGTTACATATGAAGACAATGCAGCTATAACGCATGCTGAAAATAATTCAAAATGGTGTAAGTTTTGATGAAATGTGCAAATGTTTGTTGAGGCTAAACTAGGTCATGGTAACATGAAACAGTGAGAATTGTGGTTGATTCTACATGATTACACAGCACTGAAGGTCATGAAGTGCACAGCACAATGTAACTCTGGCTCTGCGTTAATTCGGGCATTGTGAGGCTGTGTGAGATGGATTCTGAATGATGGGCTCTCTTGGGCTCTGTAATTCTCTGCCTGCGCTGACAGATTTAACAATGCAACCAGACCAGAGAAACTTTCCTTCTTAAGTTTTCAGGCCCTTCTTAAACAAACAGTGATCGAAAATGTTCATGTATTCAAAATACTCTCTCAGTAGCAGCTTGCTCAAAGTCGACTGTGTCTGTGTGTGTTAGATATTATTAGATCAGGATGGCACAGCTCACATGGCTAATTGTAGGCTGATGTAAGCTATTTTAAATTTGGTTCCATTATGCACTTTACATGATCCAATGTCAAAACCTTAAGCAAAAACAAATTCACAGGAATTGCATTGAATCATGTATTGGTCAAGATTTAACAGCAGAGTAGAAGGAAACTCTGTGCTGAAATAGAAATTTCAGCATGAAATCTGTTTTATTTATCTCAGTGATATTGCATGTTTAAAGGGGGGGCTGACTGTGATTTCACTTTTTTCATTTTAAATAGTGTGTAATGTTGCTGTTGGTGCATGAACAGTATCTGGAAAGTTGAAAGAAAGAGATATCGTCTTTTAAAAATCAGGAAGTATAATTGCCTACAAAAACGATTCAATTGGGACTACAGCTAGGTTATGGTACGTCACTAACCTACACATTTGTATCAACCCCTCCCTCAGGAATATGCAGAAAATTCCTGAGGCACGTCGACTCGTCGAGTGTGTTGTTTACGCAGCTGTCAGGTCTTCTGTGTTGGGGCTTCCCATGGACGCTATTCTTCCTCAACAATGGATACACTTTATGTTTGATTATGTTCCTGAAAATGACGATCGTAATCTAGCGAGTTCAACACCGGATTCAACAACAAACTGTTACTAAAACATGAAGCAGTTCTGACTTTAAAACAAGAGGCAGCAGTTGTTGGGCCACAATCTGTAAGTAGGCTAATACTTCATCTTTTTAAATGTATTTGCATGTATAATTCAAGACGTAGCCTTGTTTTATTTTTTTCAAATGCCAGCGCCTTTATAGCTACTACTAGTTAGAGTTTAGACTATGCTATTTTGTGTCTACGACAAACATTATGGACCTGAATTTTCTAAGTACTAATGTTTTAAACGTATTTTTCATGTATATATGCTTTATGACGTTATTTTCGATTTGATCAAGAACGTAAACATGCCAACGCTGTTTGAGTATAACATTAGTAGCCAGTCAGTTGCTATTGTTGCCAGTCAGATGCTATTGTGTAAAACAAACGTGTATAAAGTTAAAAAATGTAGCAAATTATCATTCAGAAATGTTTAGCAAGAGCCGTGTGTGGTGAGGTTCTGCTTGACTCTCTTCATCGCGGCTTTCTCGGTTTGATTCTGTCTGAAACTGATACTGCAGTTCGACACCATTATTTACATCTGGACCGGAACTCATGACATGCCTGTAAAGGTAATGGGCGTTAATCTTCCGGACAACGTGAGCGACAGTTTAGCCAATCACAACACACCGGGCCAAACTAACCAATCTGAGCTCACAACGTGTTTCTGAGGGAGTGTTTTCATAGAATCAGGAAGTGAACCGCTCGTTCAGGTGAACAGAGAGAGAGCGTGGCTGACAATAAAGGTGGAGTTTATGAAAAATAAGACTTTAAAAAAAATAAAAACCACGAATACATGTTATATTGCACCCCATAAGTACAATCATGCAAAGAAAAAAGCAGATCGGGCGAGTGGAACAATAAAGGATATGAAATAGACGCCTTATATTGAAAATGAATAACGATTTTTTTAATCCTGTCTGGTCAGACGAAATGATAGAGGGGATTTAATATTTCTGGCGACGTGCCAAAATCTTGGCAAGAATCTTTGCATATGTATTCAGCAACGAAATAGGGCGATATGAACTGGAATTAGGGGATTTTTTTATCCTTTTTAGGTAATAAAGAACAACACATTCTCATCCCAAGGCGTCATATACGACACTTTTACCAAATCGTAGACATCCAACGCACATGGCACCCTTTAGCGTCAAATGAGACGCTTCAGTTATTGTAGGTTTAGGTATGGGGGAGGGTTAGGGTTAGACCACTAGGAGGCGCCTTCTGCCCCATATATATCTGTGTCTCATTTGATGCTAAAGGGTGCCATGTGCGTTGGATGTCTACGCTTTGGCAAAAGCGTCGTATATGACGCCTTGGGAATGAGAACGGGCTCTAAAGATACGACTGCTTGACGCTTGGTTAGGGGTAAAAAATTGGTGACTACAGATTCTTGATACACTAACAATAACAAAGGAGATTAACTCGATTAGAAAACCTTTTGAAAAATTCGGTTGAGAAGTCATCTGGCCCTGGAGATTTGCCATTTTGCATGGCACCGATTAGATGACACTTGATCTCCTTTGCTGAGAAAACCCTTTCCAGTTCAGTCGAGAATTCTACACCTACAGAAGGCATTTTCAGGGATTTAAAAAAGTCATCTGACAGCAGAGTTGCGCGGGCCCATCTGAAGTATATAATACCTGGTCGAATTTCCTGGAAAAAGAAATTGATTTTCTCATTGTCAGTACATTTTAAACCACATTCATCGTTTTCAGGAATTCAATTTCAGGAATGGTTTGATCAGCAGTTTTTTGGCGCAGCTGGTGAGGAGCAAGAGAACAGCCAGACTTTTTCCCATGCTCATAATGACCATGTCATTGTCACAGTCATCGTCTGTCTTTGTCATCACTACACTTCCCAGGATCCCGATTGTCAACTCACCTGAATGCACTTCCTCATTAGCCACTGTTTCTCGTCATCATCTGTGTCACCTGTTCTCACCTTGTTATTGTTCATTTGTATCTGTATTTATGGTGCGTTCTATTATTCATCCGTCTCGGAGATCCGAAACGGACGACAGACGTTGCCTAGCAACACGCCCCTTTCCTCTGATTTCTCCTCTCGGACATCGGACAACCATGAGGACACCGAGCAAGAATTCCGTTTCGGAATTCAAGATGGAATTGTTGGAATTGAATGAATTGTTTTCATTGTTTTTGAACCGCTTTGGTATTTTAAATGACGATTAAACTCACTCGTACTACTGCGTCCCCTGTAGGTATGGGAATCGGTTGTTGTGAGTGCAATTACTAACGTTGCTAGCATTGCTAACAGAAGATTAACATGAAAAACATTAAATGAGGTGATGATTTTCAAGTTCAAATGTCTGCGTTTTGATAAGGTGTAGTTATAATATATATTTTTTAATATAAGTGCCTGGTACTCGGCCAGTGCTACCATTATAACAGCTTTCCGGGTGGCGTCCATTTTTTTCTCCGATTTTGGACACACAAAACAATTAGAAAGCTTGAAGTCTGGACGTGATATCATATCCGAGTTCGGACTCGTTGGGTATAATAGAACGCACCATTAGTCTCCTTCTGTTCAGTTAGTCTTGGTCGGTCGTTACCTCTATTGGTGCGTTCTATTATAGCCAAAGAATCGGACCTTAGATTTGACGTCATGTCCACACTTCAATTGTTCTATTATGTTTTGCATGTCCGAAGTCGGAGAAAAAAATGGACGCCACCCGGAAAGCTGTTATAATGGTAGCACTGGCCGAGTACCAGGCACTTACATTAAAAAAAATATTATGACTACACCTTATCAAATCTTACGGTTTTGAACATTGTTTTGACATAGTTTGTTGGATATTGTTGGTTAGCAACGCTAGCAACATTAGTAATTGCACTCACAACAACTGATTCCCATACCAACAGGGACGCAGTAATACGAGCGATTATAATCGTCATTTAAAATACCAAAGCTGTTCAAAAACAATGAAAACAATTCATTCTTACAAGGCACAGGGCGCAGCAATCTTGAATTCTGAAATGGAATTCTTGCTCATGATTAAAGGACCATGACACGAGATGACCATAGCCACATTCCTTCGTGAGATGCAGAATTCTTTTATCCAGGAAAAGGTAATCAATATGTGAATATGCTTTATGCACCGGGGAAAAGTAAGAGTGCGCTCTAGAGGTGAGGTTACCACACCGCCACACATCCGCTACACCATAGGTCTTCAGGAAGAGCTGACTAGAGTATGCTGACTTTGTCAGGGATGCCCTCTTAGAAATGCTCCTAAATCTTGCGCTTTCCGGCACTTGCGCAGACCAAAGCGACCGTGCCTTCAGATCACTTGGACGTGGCTGTGGTTACAAGAGGTAAAAACGATATTAATACTGTTCGTCTTCTCACACAAACCGCTCGTTTCGTGTCTTAGGCCATCAATGTGTACTTACATTTACGAGTCATTAAATCATGTTTAAAGGAACACTCCGACTTTTTGGGACTTTAGCCAATTCACCTTATCCCCCAGAGTTAGATAAGTCCATACATACCTTTTTCTTCTCTCTGTGTGCTGTAACTCTATCTGACACACCCACCGCTAGCCTAGCTTAGCACAAAGACTGGATGTAAATGGTTGCAGCTAGCATACTAATCCCAAATAAGTGACAAAACAACGCAAACATTTTCCTATTTACATGATGTGATTTGTATAGTCACATAGTGTACAAATAACAAGGTCACAAGCACGCACTGAGATGAAAAAGGTATGTGGACTTATCTAACTCTGGGGGATATGGTGAATAAGCCAAAGTCTCAGAAAGTCGAAGTGTTCCTTTAATTTGGACTTCTCTGTGCATGCTCTTTGAGGTGGTGACCATAGACCTGCATTATATGACTGACAGATAAGAACGGTTTGACCTAAAAATATCAAAATTGAAAATACCGTGGAAACAAAGACACCTACATCTTGGATGCTCTTGAGGTGAGCTAAAACATACCAAAAATTAATTTCAAAGTGAACTATCCCTTTAAGTGTTTGTGGTTGGGAACTATCAAACTATAAAGCACTCTGGCTCCCGTCGAGCCTCCAACAAAAAGAAAATAAAGATTAGTAAAGTGTAAAGTTATAATTCTTGCAAGAGAATATATTTATCATGCTGAGTATCAAGACTAAACATCATTGGCTTTCCTTAATAACATGCATCAAGTGTAATGACTCAAACAAAGCCAACTATTGCTGACCCAGCTTATTTGTCAGGTGATATAGCAAAAAGAGGTTAACGCGGATATTCAAAGTGAAGGCATTATCAGACACTTTGTGGCCTGAAGTATAGTGTTGTTTACTTGATGTTGGGAAACTGGATTATCCAATAAAGAGGGTAAGCAACGATCACTTTGAACTTTGCTTTGAAGTTATTCATCCACTAATTAGAACTGCATCCCTAATCCGTCAACAACAATTAAAGGGATAGTTCACCCAAACAACATTCTGTCATCATCTATTCACCCTCATGTCAACCCAAACCTGTATGATTTTCTTTCTTCTGTGGAACACAAATATAGAACTTTTGAATTATGTGCTGGTCACTCTTTTCCACTTAATGGGGACTAAAGTTTTGGAGCTTCAAAAGGGATGCAATACCATTAAAAGTGTACTTCAGTGACATACCTCACTAGCTGATCTTTCACGGTTTCATGGAGAGAAGAGGTCTCTGAGTCACATCAGCTAATCACCGGGGTGCCTCAAGGTTCAATGCTCACTCCTCTTCTTTTTTCCATCTACACAACCTCACTGGGCATGATTATAAAGGAGCGTGGCTTCACTGCTATGCAGATTAATCACAGCTCTATCTTTTTTATTATATAACACCTGATTACCACACTGTCTCAATTAGTATCTCGTTTGGATGAAGGAAGCGTCACCTGCAGCTCGACCTTGTGAAGACAGCTTCTTGTAATCCTTGTCCTCATCACTATGCAACTGGGGTCTACAACACTAACATCACCCAGGAGAGCAAGGAACCTGGGGGTAGTGTTTGACGACCAGCTGAACTTTTCCACTCACATCTCAACAATGGCCCGATCATGCGGATTTGCTGAAATTGCCATTTTACAAAATCAGCAAAATCAGACACTTTCTGTCAGGAATACGCAGCACAGCTACTCGTCCAAGCGCTTGTAATTTGCAATTGAAAGGCTCTACTAGCTGTACAGCTCATCTAGTCTTCAATCAGCCAACGTCACAAGATAATCCACGTCACAACCCTCCTGATCTCCCCAACTGCCTCCCAGTTGTCGCCACTCGCCAGAATCACATTTAAAGGGGTGATGAACTGAGAAATCAAATTTTCCTTGAGCTTTTGACATCTAAGAGGTCATATTATAGATCATATTATAAGAATATCCTGTAAGTTTCAGAACTTAACTAAACCTTGTTAGTCCAATAAAAGCTTTTATTGACACCAGCCTCAACAAACGTCTCGTTATTAAGAGTGTGGAAGTTTGACGTCAAAGCCGCTAAAACCCCACCCACTCATCAACGCATACTTCAACACGGCCGGTTTAGCCCCGCCCACCGATTCACGCATTCACACATAGGTAAACAAAAGCATACCTCGTGATGACAAACCGGAGCGAGCTACCAGCAATAAACATTCTGTTGACAAAATGTTGTGCCGTGCCTGGCTGTGGAAGAAGACAGTCGCTGCATAAGCTTCCTCTGGATTCCAATATTAGGAATGCCTGGTTAAAATTTGTTTTTAATGACGTTCCAGCAGATAAGAGTAAAACATTATTCGTATGTTCGCTTCATTTCGCCCAGGATTGTTTTGTGAACAAGACACAGTTCGAGGCTGGATTTGCAGACCGTTTAAGAGTAAAGAACGGTGCTGTGCCGTCTATATTGGATCTGACAGGAATTGTGCAACACACGGACTCTGGGTCGAACATGTATGGGCGAATCCGGTTGCCATTTTACAACATTTGACGTTTTCTCCCACGTGCACCGACAGGTGAGTTAAACTCATTATAATATGCAAAACTGTTCTCCACTCACAGCAGTGGGCGTTTATTTCCAAGTCTTCAGTGCGACACGCCCATAAAAACCGAGCGTTTTTCAGCTAGGCTCAAAACTTGGGTACAAAATAGCGTTACTTATTCATTTTGATGTTTTTGAATGCAAAAACTAAGCGAACGTCATATGTTGACCTCAGACAACAATATAACAAAATTTAAAAAGCCAGTTCATGACCCCTTTAAAGTTCTAATGCTGGCTTTCAGCGCCCACCACAGGAACAGCTCCCCCTACATCAACTCACTGCTATGTATGCTCCCTCTCACCAGCTCAGGTCACTGAATGAGCAACGTCTTTTGATCCCTCACAATTCGGCAAAGTGTCACTCCAGAACCTTCAAAAAAATAAAAATGTGTAATAATAATAATAATAATAATAATAATACATCTGTATTTCTTCTCTTCTCTAGCTGGTTTCCTAATCTACTTGTCCAATAAACCTGAAATTGTGTACTACAACGATAGTTGGCTCCTTGATGGATGCTTTGTTCTTCTTCTGTAAGTCACTTTGGATGAAAGGGGTCTGGTAAATGCATAAATGTAAATCATTAAACAAGTCCATACAAAATCTAAAATTTATATTTATAAATCATATGATAGCTTTGGGAGAGAAGTAGTGATGTCCGTGAACGTAAAGTCATAGTATAATGTCAAGCCAAGTCATAATAATGCGATTAAATCATACCAACTCTAGAAGTAGTTTTTGCATTTGAATGAATATGACAATGTTATTGTATTAGACTATCTGCTACGCATCCAACCTCTACTGCAGAGCAAGTATGGACTTGCTAATGTCAATAGATACACGCTGCTGTGAGCATGTAAGATCTGCTGCTGCATGAAGAGACAAGCATAAATCACGTTAATGTTCCAATAACAGCAGGACTTTGATTTTATACAACAGCTCGGGAAAACAATAAGCTAGAGACACAGAGACCTAGGGCATAACTAATTTTCAAGCTAAGAAGTAATTCAATATAATATTTCATTTCCATCTTATCAATATTGGGTTTAGTCCATTTTTGAAAATGTATATATTAATTATGAATAAATAAATGGGTTGGCACTGACCCACCCCTTATTGACTGGATAATCCTGATTAAAGAAACTATATTTGTGGAGAAGATTGGATGTATGTTAATAGGTATATCTGAATCATTTTCAGAAGTTGTGAAAAATGCCTTTGAACTGTATTGGCATTGAATAGAAGTCTATCATGTATCCTTAAATGCTCACATGAGAATATTGTAACTCTGTATTTGACCATGCTGCCCCCTTTTTTTTATTTCTTTCTTTTTTTTCTTTTTTTTCTTCTCTTGAAACTGGTTAATGCCAATGCTCAATGCTGTTTATTCTAAAAAATAATAAAAAAAAACTAATAAAAAAAAGAAATGTATATATTATTAGCTCATAATTGAGCATGGATTGAAAATGAAAGCCACATTTGTTTGTAATCTTTGTCTATTGAAATAAAACATATATATTCAGAAATATAAACTCGTACACCTAAAAGTTCAGGGAATGTCTTCCAGGTCAATCCAAAACGGTTTTCCCATAAAAGCAGTTAAAAAATAAGTTTTTTTTTTTTTTAACCATGCAAAAATCACATTTGGTATCTAAAATTAGAAGTGTTTTAACCCTATCATACAGTATTTGGTACATAAAAAAAAACTGTACACAATATAGAACATGCCTTCTGATGTCTGATGAGTTCATACTTTTTTAGTTGAAATGTCCCCTCATGGTACACGTATTTTGCTGTGAAATCTTTAATGATCATGACTTTAGTGTCATGAAAGAGAGATCTACTGCCCTCATGTGACGGTAAGAGGAAACACAACCACTGTAACCACTTCAGCTGAAGTAAATAGCCTAATCACTTACATTAGTAGGCACAGATCCAAAAAATAGAGAAAACCAAGACTAGCAAAATTCCAACCTGTAATGATCATGAAGATTGTTTGAAACATTACATTTGAATTATTTGGAGAAACAATAATTCAAATAAGTTTACCAGTAATTTGTCCCATGTCATTATGAGAATTTAACCAGCTATGTTAAAGAGGCTATATGGAACTTTTCCCCCAAAATAAACTTAACAAAATCCGTTTTATTTTACCATTTATGAATCAAACATCTCCTGATGAGCATACTGACACCTTGTCCGTGCACAGTGGGTGCATCTATTCGCCTGTATCCTATTTTTAATATTTTCTTTCGGGTCCGAATTTTCCCGCGTTGTCTGCGGATGTGACGTCAAGCGCGTTCATGTTATACGTTTCCGATCACTCTGCTAACACCGCTAGTCAGCAAGTAGCCTACACTCGAGTCGCAAGCAGAACACTTATCTCAAACAATATATGTATTTGACTGTTCTTACCTCTGTAAACATAATGCTGACCTCCATGTAGCGGATGACGTGTGCACTGTGCACGTACGAGTGCGCGCGGCGAGCAGAAAGGGAGAGCAGTTCTGTTTTTGGGCCACATGGTGTCAGTCGCGAGTTTAAATTTTAGGAAAACGCATGTAGCCTCTTTAATCCATGAACAAAAGTACTGACAAAGATGTTTGTTGACAAAAGTTTTAGTTTTACCAGTGATAAAACAGGTGGATCATTTGTCGTTGTGGAAAGAAGGAGGCAGGAACCGGCGAACATTTTAAACGAAATGACAGAAACAAAACAACATGAAATCAGGCCTGTTTCTCTTTCGATCTGCCGTCGTGGCTCCTCATTTAATGCTTTCGTTCCTCTGTGATGAGACGCAGAGACCGGCGCGCGCCTCACAGGTGTCTTTCATTATCACCCACGCCACCGGCCTCGCGCCGTCCTCTTACATCCCTCGTCCTGCTCGCCTTATGCCTTGTTCACACTACATGATTTTAAAACGTCAGGCTGAACTGTGCGGTTCACACTACATGACTTGCTCTCAGTGAAATCAGGAGTGTTTAAGTTGTTTAGCTGTTCACACCACACAACACAACGTGATTGAACCACAACAGGGGGTAACTCACTACACGAGTTGACAACGCACTACATAGAAATACAACCACGATCGGATGATAAGAGCAAATCATTTGTGACTCTATGAGAGCTGTTTTAGTACTATGTTACGGTCTAAATCCTGAAAATAATCAAATAAGTTGACAACAACTCTGTCAGCCCAACGATTCTATCTTGTCTTACAAACAACGTTTTGTCATGAAAAACCAATAAAAACGAATAAAACAATAAAACGAACCAGAAATGACGCGAAACAGCACGCACGCCAATACCCAGCGAAGAAGAGAACACAACACGCGAATATGGACATCAGACAGAAACTAGTGCTGCACACTGTTTGCGCAATGATTTGCTCTGCCTCTGAGAAAAAAAATGCAAAAAAAAGAAAAACTAAGATTTACCCGGTGACCTCAACCCATGCGTTGCTATGATTGGCTGTACTCATGACATCACTGAGGTTGAGTTGTGCAACTGGAGCTGTGAGGCGTCTACGAGTGTAATTTGCTGCATTGTTGGCTCTTTCATACTAACAGATTGGCGAGCGTTCATCGTCCGCTAATCCCCGCGATTTGCACGCGATAACACCCTGACCTGTCGGCAAGCTTAACGATTTGCAAATCGGGCTTAAATCTGGCTTAAAATCCTGTAGTGTGAACTTGGCTTTTGCCAACTAACTAGAAGTTTAGTGTGAAATGAATTTCAAACTCTGGTGACAGCTAACGTTAGCCTTGTAGACGGAAGATTGATTTCTCTGTTTGCACTGTTCCGGATTATTGGCTGTGGATTGCGGAGCTGTGCAATGTGGTGCATTGTGGGAGTTGTTGTCTTACATACAAATGCACCCTTCAGTTCTCTTCTGTCTTTTCTCAGTCAAGAGGGCACCAAATTCAAACATTCTTTTACATTTCGACTACATATATGATCCACTTTCAATAAAGATTAATGTTGAAATGGATGAAATGCTCATTTAAGGGGACCTGAAAACACAAGCATTTAAAAACTGGTTAGTGCATGTTTCTGAAAATGATACCATTATTGTCTCACTGTTCAGAAACAGCACTCCAATGGTTCATGTTTTAACTCTCAAGTAGGTCCTTTAGGGCATCGTGAAGGGGTGAGGTGTCTAACTTGCAATGTAACTACTGGGGTGCCTCAAGGCTCAGTGTTTGGACCACTTCTCTCTCCATATACATGTCAGGATCTGTCATTCAGAAACATGTTTTTCCTATTTTTCCTTTTCAGCCAGATGATCTGGCAGAAGATACTAGCATCTCGGCCTGCCTGACAGATATTTCTTGCTGGATGAAGGACCAGCATCTTCAACTCAACCTTACAAAGACAGAGCTGCTTGTGGTCTCGATCAACCCAACACTACACCACAACTTCTCCATTTAGCTGGGTTCGTCAACCATAGCTCAATCCAGGACAGACAGGAACCGATCAGTCGATCAGTCACAGACCACATTGCTAAAACTGCCCGGTCCTGTAGATTTGCCTCGTACAACACAAGGAGAATCAGGCCCTTCCTATCAGACCATGCTACACAACTCATTGTCCAAGCTCTTTTTTATCCAGACTGGACTATTGTAATGCTCTCTTTGCAGGCCTTCCAGCACCAACTGTCAAACCTCTGCAACTGATCCATGCTGCTGCAAGATTGGTATTTAAAGGCCTTACATGCAGTTGCGTGTTATAGTCAAAATTGTGAGAAATGCAGTAAAAAAAATTTTAAAGTTACAAAAAAATGCCTTTATAATTAAAAATTCAAACTTTAAAACTCACAATTGCGAGTTTTAGTGCTGTCAAAATGAATGTTAACAGACGCGATACATTTGTTCAGTTTAAATATTTAACGCAATTACTGTAGCACAGTATCCGTTTTTGATTTCCGTCAACCTTTGGCTAGAGTTACAATAGGACTTGGGCATTGTGACGTCATTACTGGCGTGGCGGCCAGCTTCGGTCATGTAAACATACCAGCAAGTCGATTGAGGAGAAGCAGCTGAGTTGGGATAGAAAAAAATTTAAAAGATGTTAAAATCCCTAAAAGGTTGTGGAATTTACCGGGATATGTTAAATAGGGAAGCCAGTGACCGGTATGTGGACTAAACCGGCACTTTTAACGGTTTGGATCCATATGAAATTTCCAACAAAGAGTCGGCAAACAGTGGGAACACAGTAATCCGGACAGATAGTTAGTAACGTTAGCTGTCAACCCTCACGTTTTTTATGGGTTACTCACGTACTTGAGCTCTTTTCCCGCTGTCTTTCCGTTTTAGTATTTTCCTGTAAAACATCCCGTATTTTAATATTCTCATTAGCCCTTTAATCGGACATGTCAGTCTCTGTTGTCCTGTTGCTACCCTCTTGCTTTAAGCATAGTTTTGCTTACTAACTTAAGTTTTGCTTAAAATAGCTAACGTTACTAACTACACTTTTGAAACACATAGTTAAAAGTACGTTACGTTAAAAAGTACGTGTGAATGGTTGTTAGCACTATAACTTTTACTAAACAAGCAGCTAGGTGGAGTGCAGTTTACCTTTGTCTGGATTAAGTTAGCATAACGTACTGTGCTCCCACTGTTTGTTGGAAATTTCAAATGAATCCAACCCGTTAAAAGTGCCATTTTATCCACATACCGGTTCCTGGTTTCTCTATTTAAACGTATCCCGGTAAAATACGCATCCTTTAAGGGATTTTTATATTTTTTTATTTTCTTTCTCCCAACTCAGCTGCTTCTCCTCGTTTCAACTTGCTGGTATGTTTACATTTGCGAAGCTGCCAACATGGCCGCCACATCCAAGAATGCAACGCGGTGCCCAAGCCCTATAGCCGACATGATCATGCTCTTATTCAGTGCAAATGCTTTTAAACCATTCACACACAATAAGACAAGAAAGAGAAGGCTGTGAATCTCCTGTCTGTGTGACACACAGAAAGCTGCTTTAGATAGCGATTGAATGGACAAACATTTTTTTTTATGTAAAAAATTTAGCCCTGATTTTTGAAGGGCACATGTACATATTATAATGGGTTTATGTAAAGATTGTTTCAAGTTCACTTAAATTAAAGTTGTTATATTATTTTAAAACTTAACATTAAAAGCTTTCAATTATACTTTAATGATGAATGGCTATAATTAATGGCTAAAAAAATCATAGAGACATCAGTATTAGTCCTTCTTTCATAAAACGATGCCATTATAACAAATATTTAAATCTGTCTATATTGTTTCTTCATTAATTTGGAGAATAAATGTGAAATTATTACAACATAAAAATAGCTACATAATGTTCAATTTTATTAATCGATTAAAAAAATAGTTAATTTTTTTAATCAATTGACAGCACTAGCAAGTTTATTATATCACCCAATTCTAAAACTAAACTCAGAAAAAAAGTCTGAATTGCAAGATTTTTCTGAATTGCAAGATTTTCGACAAGTAATGTAACCAAATGGGTTGTAACCATGGGAGTCCTCAAAACCCATGTAAAGCAGTCGGACAGTCTGCACTCTGCACTGATATTTTCAAGAGTTTGTTGAGTTTATTTCAAACAGACTAACTGTCAAACTGTGGTTCATTCTGCAGTTTTACTTCCATAGCATGTAACTACTACAAATAGTAATGTCCTCTACTGACCGCATCATTCATGAATCCATGACACTCAGCAGTTGCATACTGAACAAACAAATCATTGCATGGCACCACTTCTCCGGCCTTGCAAACAGCCCTTGAGCTGTTCATACATATTCCGGGATGTGTGTACTGATTTATTGTCCACAGCTCCACCTTCAACATTATAAATACGTCAAAACCAGCCTTAAAACTTCCGGGAGCTCAGTAAATCTATCTGAAACTGGGGCTCTTGACTTTTATCAAGCAGCCTCCAGGTGGTCAATATGTGGGAAACATAATCACAGGAACGCTTAAAATGTGACCCACGTCATTCTTGTCTTACAGACACGTATCTTTCCAGGTTCTAGTGTTATTTTAGCATCATTGAGAACTTTATTATAGATTTTATTAGATCCTTACATTTTCATTTTCATTTAATTTAAAGGTTTAATAAATTTGTTAAGTTTTTGTCAATTGTAAAAAAATTTTGTAATGTTTTATTTTATTTCAAGGTTTTACTGTGGTTTTAGATTTTGATCTCAGTAATAAAAATAACCCTGCCAGGTTCAGCACAAGTTAAGCTCAATCGACAACACTTGTGAGATAATGTTGATAGGCTAAATCTTCACCAGTTGTCAAACAAAACATATTTGTCTCTCTACTGGATTAAGCTGTGTTTGTGTCTTGTTTGGACCCCACTACATTCCCCCATTTTGCATTCACATTCACTGAAATGTAATACCTACTATGAAAATGCATTCTGTTTTTAACCCGAGTCCAAAATACTAAAAAGATGGTCATTTTTTCAGAGTACCTGCATTGCACAGAGCTGCTACCTCAGCTATAAATAAAAGCTTCTCACTATTCACCTATGACTGTCTCCCACTTCAGCAACCACATCATCAAATTTACTGATGACAACACTATTGTTTGTTTCAACAGTGATGAATGAGGTGTAAAACAATCTTGGATGTCAGCAAAACAGAGGAAATTATTTTTGAGCAACTCGATTTGGAATCCGATTACATTGGACAAAATTGTAATACGAGAGATTGTCCCTCAAAAACCGTTACTGAACTAGATAAAAGACAAGATATAATTTCCTCTTCGCTGTGAGTCAGCATTGTGTACTATAACACTTTGTGTTCTGCCCACAATAAGCTCACACTACATTTTGTAATATTTATGTAATAGAGGACCTTGCCTCAAGAGGCGTGCTAGGCTGCGGTCTTTAGCTTCCTTTATAGCGCCCGCCCCCAATGCCGGTCAAGCTGGTGCTGGTACAAGTCCAGGGTTGTCCAATCCTGCTCTTGGAGGGCCACTGTCCTGAAGAGTTCAAGCTCCAATTAAACACCCCTGAACCAGCTAATCAAGGTCTCACTAGGCACTAGAAACTTCCAAACAGGTGTGTTGAGGCAGTTTGAAGCTAAACTCTGCAGGACAGTGCACTTGGAGCACCCCTGGACTAGTCACATTGGTGCCATGATCCAGGTGGGAGTGAGGATATAGGGGGTGTTTCAGGGTACCAGAGATGGCAGTCTTAAAGGCATAGTTCGGCCAAAAATGATTTTTAAACCATGCATTACTCACCCTCAAGCCGTTCGAGATGCATATGTCAATCTTGTTTCAGACAAACTTCAGATTCCCAAAAATGTGCATAAATCCTTCACAAAGGTCATCCATCCGGCTCCAGGGTGATAAACGAAGGCCTTCTGAGGGTAATCTGTGTGATATTGTCGTAAAAATATACATATTTAAAACTTTATAAATGAAAATATCAGACTTCCGGCAACGGTCGCCGTACGTTCACGGGTGATGGAAGTCGACGGACGTCACGTGAGAACTGTCAGCGGACGTCACCAGCCATTTCCTACGCTACTTCACGGCGTTTCCTTCACGGTAGGAACCGTTTGACGATCGTTGCCAGAAGTCAGATATTTTCATTTATAAAGTTGTAGTAGTAGTACAGTAGTAGTATTTTGTAGTTGATACGGAACTTAATAGGTAACCAGTGTAGAGATGATAAAATCGGTGTAATATGATCGTATTTTCTTGACCTAGTAAGAACTCTAGCGGCTGCATTTTGGACTAACTGTAGCTTGTTTATTGAGGATGCAGGACAATCAGCTAATAAAGCATTACAGTAATCTAGTCTCAGAGGTCATAAATGCATGAACTAACTTTTCTGCATCAGAAACAGATAGCATGTTACGTAGCTTAGCAATGTTTCTAAGGTGGAAAAAGGCTGTTCTTGTAACATATGATTTTCGAAAGACAAGTTGCGGTCTAGTATAACACCCAGGTCTTTTACTGTAGTGGATAAAGTAACAGGACATCCATCTATATTAAAGTTGTATTGTAAGAGGTTTTGTGAGTAGTTTTTTAGACCAATAAGTAATACCTTCCGGTTTATCTGAATTTAATAGCAGGAAATTACACGTCATCCAGCATTTTATATCTTTGAGACACTCTGTCAATTTAGATGATTAAGTGTTTTCGTCTGGTCGTGATGAAATATATAGTTGAGTGTCATCAGCATAACAGTGGAAGATAATTCCATGTTTTCTTATAATATTACCAAGTGGCAGCATATATATTGAGAATAGCAGAGGGCCTAAAACCGATCCTTGCGGTACTCCATAGTCTACTGGCGTTATATTTGATTTTTCCCCATGTAAACAGACAAAATGAGAACGGTCCGATAAGTACGATCTAAACCAGCCTAATGCCTGTCCCTGAACACCAGTGTAGTTTTGTAGTCGATCCAAGAGTATTTTATGATCTATAGTGTTGGAACGAACTGAATCCTGACTGGAATTTTTCATAGATATCATTTCTTGCAAAAAAGAGCACAATTGAGCGGACACAACTTTTCCTAGTATTTTTTACATAAATGGAAGATTTGAAATGGGTCTGTAATTTGCTAAGTTATTTGGATCTAATTGTGGTTTCTTAATGAGAGGTTTTATTACTGCCAGCTTGAATATTTTTGGAACATGACCTAAAGAGAAAGACGAGAATAATATTGAGGAGAGGCTCTTCCACTACAGGTAATAGTTCTTTCGGTAGTTTAGTGGTGCTTTCTATTTTCTCATTGAAGTAATTCATAAAATCATTACTACTAAACTGTAACGGTATATTTGCTCTGGTCATGTCTGTTTATTTGTTAGTCTAGCCATGGTGTTAAATAAAAACCTTGGATTATTTTGGTTATTTTCTATTAGTTTGCGGAGATGCTCAGCCCTGGCTATTTTTAGAGCCTTTTTTATAACATGACATACTGTCTTTCCACGCTATTCTAAAGACCTCTAAATTAGTTTGTTTCCATGTACGCTCTAAGATACGAGTTTCTCTCTTGATAGCATGCGTAGCACTGTTGTACCACGGTGCTTTAGTTTTCTGTCTAACCTTTTTTAATACTAATTGGTGCAACAATATCTAATGTACTAGTGAAAATGGTACTCAAACTGCTAGTCATTTCCTCTAATTCATCTGTTTGTTTGGGTTCACTTAGCAGCTTAGATAGATCAGGTAAGCTATTTGAGAATCTATCTATAGTGGTTGGAAGGATTGTTCTGCCTGGTCTATAACATGGCGCAACATGACATATTTCAGCAGTACGTATTATGCAAGTCACCATGTAATGATCAGTGACATCATCGCTTTAGCGGTATCTATATCAGTTGGATTTGGTTCCATATGATATTAAATCTAGTGTATGATTTAGACGATGAGTGGGACCACTGACGTTTTGTTTGACCCCAAATGTGTTTAATAAGTCTGTAAACGCAGCCCCTAAAGCATCATTTGTATTATCTACGTGTATGTTAAAATCTCCAACAATTATTGCTTTATGGACATTCACCAATACAGGGCTTGACATTAACTTTTTGAGGCACTTGTCCTTCGGACAAGTAAATTTATGTTTCACTTGTCCATGCACAAAAGTCACTTGTCCGGGTAAAGATTTATAATTTTATCTAGGGCTGCACGATTTGGGGAAAATGTCATATTGCGATTATTGATGTCAAATATTGCGGTTGTGATTAGGGGTGGGGAAAAAACTCGATTCTCAATAGCATCGGCGATGCGGACGTGGACGATCCTGAATCGATTCACAAATATCCCAAAATCGATTTTCCAAAAAAAAAAAAAAAAATTATATATATATTTATAAAAACGTAATATTGACGGAACGCGAAAGACGGAAGTGCAGTGAGCCAGACCGTCTGACGCGTGCACATAACAGAGACGCGATGGCGCGCAAGATCCAAACACCCTCCTTGTTAGGTTAAAAGCTGACGTGTGGAAATATTTTGGCTTCTGAAGTTGAAGAGGGAAAGGAACTGGGCAAGAGCCACGCTAGTTGTAAGCTTTGTAGAATAAAACTAACGACGGAAACACGACAAATATGACAAGCCATATGACGCGTTTCCAGCCAGAGGAGGAAGAACACTCGGCTGTAACGGTCGTTATAATATTAATTTACTACAAGTAAGTTAAAGTTATGCTCCTAGTTCAGGCACACGTTTATTTTCCTGTTGGTTCTTTGGAATGCTAATAAAATATATTGTACGTTAATTCTTTATGGGTCATTACTTTGTACATTTAAAGGAAAGTATTTATAGTCACACACACAAAAGATTCAGATAATCGATTTGTAACATTATAAATGTCTTCACTGTAACTTTTGATCAACTTAATTTAATTTATCCTTGATGAATAAAAGTATAGATTTCTTTTTTCTTTCTCCCAAAAAAATGTAAGAAAAATTCTTACCAACTCCAAACTTTTAAACTGTATTATTTAATGTTACAAAAGCTTTCTATTTCAGATAAATGCTGTTCTTTTGAATTTCTGGGTGATTCTCTGAATCGGGTGCCCTTCAAGCCCCACAAACTTGCTTCAAAGATTTTCAATTGAAGGAAATCACAAAATGCATTTTAATGCTGTCAATTAATAGAACCAGGTGCCTTTGCATTATAATGCAACACAATTGTTCAAAAAATTATTTAAAGATAATGGGTTGCCTAAGTAGTAGACAACAAGCATGTTTGCATGTCTTCACTAACCATCATTACGTTTTCATTGAATTTCAAACAAATAAAAAGTGCAATTAATACCAAAATGATGCTGCTGCTAATATAATCATATGTTGGTCTAGTGTATTTTTGTTTACTGTTGTAAAATGGAAAATCAATAATCGCTAATCGAGAATCGTTAATAATCGAAAATCGACTGTAATCGAATTCGGGACTTCAATAATCGTAATCGAATTGAATCGGAAAATCAGACAGATTAACCACCCCTAGTTGTGATATGCGATTGCAATATAATAAACAAATGGTTTCATGAGTCAACTTGTTTGGTTCTAAATCAAATGCACACACAGATTAGTGATAATTCTGAAATTAGCAATAACAACTAAATGATTGATAACACCTATAATGATCAATAAGCCATTGATGTCTGGATAAAAATTAACTGTCTAACAGGTAGGACATATACAGAAATTGAAGTTATCAAACAGTCTGCGCTGCATAAATTATAAATTATATATAGACTACTCCTTATTAAAGCTACACAAGTTCTTTAGTCAAAAGCAGTGAGTAATTTTCTCTGTTCCCTTTGTTCTTTCATTAACTTTACTGACAGAACGCTTTATTGGTAGCTGGCCCTTTAAGATCATCTGCTGTGGACAGACACGGATCTCACACGCGCCTCATTCTCTCACGAGTCACAACTCTTTATGTCCATCATAAGACTGCTCTTATGTTATGAAGATACTCGACAAATGACATTTTGGTTTAATTGTGTGTGGTGTTGATGTTCGTTCAAGCGCGAAAGAGAACTTCTGGCGCGACGTCTGTGCATGTGCATTATACTGGCGCGCGTCTTTCTGTGAGTCACATTCAGGACATTCACAGGCAGCATGGAAAATGTGTTCTTTTCAAATAGGTAAAATTAAATCTGTAAAATAGATGTAATGAGTGACACATAACGTGAAGTAACATGACATTTTATTTTGTTTGAAATTTAACTTGTCCGGTTGGACAACTAATTTTCTCTTCTACTTGTCCTACAAAAAATCCACTTGTCCCGGACAAGCGGACAAGCCTTAATGTTGAGCCCTGCAATAGATTTGAGAGAAAGTCTGCAAACTCCTTTAGGAATTCAGCATATGACCCTGGAGGTCTGTATACAGTAGTCAAGGCTAGAGATAATATGGAATATGGAACTGGGTTAAAACACGAACACACAAAGTAACACGGGGCTAGTTGTAACACGCTTGTTTTAAATACTTCCACACATGCTGGCATGACAAAACTTGTATTTACTAGTTGCAATTTCAACACTATATATAGAAAAAAATGCGCCAAAATTCCAAAATCTTTGGAAGATATTATTGAACATTTTTTAAACCATAGCAAAAGTACATTTCTTACTTAATTTTTCATCTCTATTTTTTGTGTTTCTTTAAAATTAGACAAATCTGATATTATTTTAATCTCCAATCTGTTGTTTAACAGTTGATATAGTTCTTTAATGCTTCGCTAACTAGCAGAAGACACTAGCAGGGTTTAAACCCCATTTGTGGAGGCGGGGCATGTTGTCATACTGTGTTACAATGTGCCCCTATTAGAAATATGCTATTATATTCTATACTTTTATGGATTCTATTGAGAAAACATCTCGGTTACGTATGTAACCCTTGTTCCCTGAGTAGGGAACGGAGACGTTACATCGGATGACGGAGAATGGGGGTTTCGTATAGAAAGCCAATCCTCTTCAAGTATTAAAAAACGAGCCAATGGCGTGAAAATGCCATGGGTCTGTGGAATTTGCATGCGCTAGAGCCCAAGAGGAAGCCACACTCCGGGTGGAGTGGGCCGTCACACCAAGGGGGCACGGTCGACCTTGCTGCTGGTAAGCCAAAGCAATAGCGTCCACTATCCAGTGAGACAGCCGTTGCTTTGAGAGAGACCTTCCCTTCTGGCTCCCACCATAACAGACAAAGAGCTGGTCTGAGGTCCTGAAACACTGCGTTCTGTCTACGTAAGCACAGAGTGCACGTACTGGACAGAGCAGTGCCAAGGCAGGGTCTGCCTCCTCCAGGGGCAGCACTTGCAGGTTCACCACCTGGTCCCGGAAGGGAGTGGTAGGAACCTTGGGCACATATCCAGGCCGGGGTCTCAAGATCACGTGAGAATAAGCCGGCCTGAATTCCAGGCACGCTTCGTCAACAGAGAATTTGTGCAGGTCCCCCACCCTCTTGATGGAGGCCAGTGCAACCAGGAGCGCTGTCTTCATTGACATGAATTTAATCTCAACTGATTGCAGAGGCTCAAAGGGAGGTCTCTGCAGGGCACTTAGAACCACTGAGAGGTCCCAAGAGGGTACGAGGGGAGGGCGAGGCGGATTCAGTCTCCTCGCTCCCCTCAGGAACCTGATGATCAGGTCGTGCTTTCCCCAAAGACCTACCTTCAACTGCTTCATGAAATGCCTCGTCCCATCCAGGAGCCACACGTGTAGCCTCCACAGGTCGGGACGAGGGTGCCACAGGGTGCCCCGTCTCTGAGAGTGGAGATCTTGTCTCAGAGGGATTGGCCAAGGAGGTGCTGTTGCGAGGAGTACCAGTTCGAAGAACCAGGTCTTGGTGGGCTAATTTGGGGCTACCAACAAGACCTGCTCATCGTCCTCCTTGATCTTGCACAGAGTCAGTGCGAGAAGGCTCACTGGGAGAAACGCATACTGCGTAGACCCCGCAGCCAGCTGTGCGCTAGAGCGTCTGTGCCAGAGCGTGCCCTCGATCAGAGAGTAAAACGGCGCAATGGGATGAGTCGTGGGAAGGAAACAGATCTATCTGAGCCTCCTCGAACTGGTCCCAAATCAGCTGGACCGACTGGGGATGGAGTCGGTGCATTACAAGTAACATGCATTGTGTAATCAGATTACTTTTTGATGTTACGAGTAAATAAATGCATTACAGGCAACATTCATTACGTAAACATATATTTTTTTGACCTAAGAAGTAATGCATTACTTAATTTGATTACTTTTTGATGAAATTCATTCATTTGATGAAGTCACAAATTATGTAATTACATAACTTTTTTTAGACGTCAGTGAAAATGATATTCTAATAATACAAATACATTTATTTACAGTCAAAACAAATTACTGCAGATTAAAGCTATGGTATACGATGTTGAAAATCAGTCGAGAAAAGTTTTAAAAAACTCATCCCGCCCCTCCACACACACCCACCCCTCCCCTCTGTGCTACCTGATCCCTGAGCTATGTGACGGATGAGTTCACTTCAACAGCGTATATTGTTCAAATTCCGATCGGCTTGAACAGAAACCCGCTAGGCATACTGAAATATATTCAAGCACTTTTAGAAATATAATTACTTTGATGCTAAACGGTTAACATTGCCAATGCCGACCGGCAGCATGAGCAAGTTGTCGAACTGATAAAAAGCTATGTAACACACGTCACAACAACATAAAAGTTTATATGTTTACCTGCTCAACAAAAAGTCAGCCGTGCCCGTGTCAGTCGGTTTTCAGAGCCAGATCTCCATGAAGCTTCCTCCCACAGTCAATGTTGAACCCTATATTTATCTAAAGTCCGACTCCAGCGTCACATTTTGTTTTTATCCCCGCTCTTTCCTCCACATACTTTCCCTTTCCTTTCGTCCAAACTTTACAGTAGGGGCAAGCAGGGGCCGCTTGCTGCTGTCGTTTATATTTTTATCCAATGCTTTATCCAGTGCTGATATGATGCTACTTAGCTAAATGTCTGTCAGCTGCACTTGCTCGCGTAGTAGGGGGGCGGGGTCGGGTGTGTTTGGGTTGAAGATGCGAGCGCCAGGCGGTGTAGCTGGTGATTGGATGAGAGCAGTTGACCAATGTAGCTTTGCGGCCGCAAAACTTTCGCTGGTCAACTTCTCTACAGCTATACAACCAATAGACTGAATGGATTTTTTTCATTCTTTTTTCTATTCATATTGTTAGGATTGTACTACCATAACCAGCATATAAACGAGGCTATTAATAATGAACAATCTTTGAAATCGTATACCCTAGCTTTAAGTATTTTTAAAAACAATATTCACAGTATAAGTATGAACTGTAGCTAAAATATAGCCATTCGATGCATGAGGTCCAATATAGTGGACAGGTGATTAATCAGATTTGTGGTATGACTCATTGGATACTGTTTGATGCAGCAATTTTGGATTGTTCCAGAATCTGATTTTGCAGAAGGGTCAACACAGTAAATATTGACTCTATTTGCACATATATAGAATATTTTTGCAAACAAAAGCCTTATAATGTATAAAATAATTGTTTTCCTGTATACCACAGTAACCTAAAAAAAAAGAATGCACAAATACCGAAGCAGCAAACTTTGCAAAAAAAATGTTACCCCATATTTGCATATACCCTTTCTATGAACAGGCAATCAGTAAGGTGAATGGATGTGTTATGAAGGCTGTTTACACCATGAATAACACAACATGAATATTCAATAAGGCAACAACACCATGTAAGATAAACATTTTTATTTAACCATGATACAGGAATGTTTGTAGAGCGTCAAAATGAGTTTGTTTAAAGGCATTGAAAAATAGAAGTCAGGAAATAACATTGTGTTGCAGCAAAGGAGACATAAATAGGAACCATACTTCTTTCAGGCGCTGGGTGCGTATTGCATGGCAAGTCTGTCAAATTCATTCTCCTGTGAAAACAATTGAGTTTACATTAAACTTACTGGTTATTTTTCACAGTTACTTAGAAAATGCTCACAATATGTTTTCAAAACAGACGAACATAATCCTAAATCACCTTACCTTAGCAAGATAATCCTTAATAAAAGGATGCGACTTTGTGTGCATCTTTCAGTTGAGACAAATATCGATTTGTCACCTGTGCAGAAACACAAACACAGATGTGTTGATTTCTCAAGGTAAAGTGAAACTCAGATACATTGATTAAAAAAATCTTGACATGTTAACATTTACATTTTTGGAGCTTACCTCAGGAGGTTTGCCCAAATGCTGTGTCAACACAATGAGGTTGATGAGTGTCTCTGGGTGGCTGCTGTCCTATAGAAGATAAAGGACAGGTCATTACATTTCTCTGCAGTTAAACCTGGACCATTGACTGATCTGAACACATAACGGAAATTATTAGCCTTTTGATTGACGACATTATCAAACAGCTAATAGTGTTGTAAAAATCAGTATCCTAAGAAAAATGCTTTGAAATACTTAGAAAGTCAGTGGAAGGCATATAGTTCATCATAACATCATCATATACATAATTCACCCACTATATTGCAAAATGTACATGATTTTTCATATCAACAGAAAAATATACCAGGATAACCTGGCTTCTCGAGTCTGCCCTGCTTCAAAGCCCACCCATACAGTTCACGTGATTGGTTACAAGGTAGTTAAGAAACACAGGAGATTTCACACTGTGTTTAAGACTTTTCCACTACAATTTTAAGAACAAAATACTCAGCATTGGTGATGACTTATGAATTTTCCCATGGTTTGTCTCAAAAGCATATGAAAAAAACACCACATAGACAAAAACAAAATTAAAAACTCTCGCTTCGACTTTAACAGTGATTGTAGTTGTTAACCGGAAAATGCTTGTTTTCCCTTCATGGCATCCAATTTACAACCTTGTAGGTCAGCATAAGAGACTAATGGGATTTACAATGTTATCAATTTAACTGCACTGATGAATGAGAAGACAATTTGAATTGAATTGAGCTGGATAATGACTAGGGGGCGACCGATATGGGATTTTCAGGGCCGATGCCTATACCGATTATTACAGATCAAATAGACCGATAACCGATATATGAACCGATATATACTGGTCTAAAACTGTAAATTAATGTCAAAATTAAGAATAACAAAGGGTTTTGACAAATACTTTCTTTAAATGATTTAAACATATCTTTGAATCTGAGAACTGTTATTAATAATAATAAAAATAACTTGTAAAAAAGTGCATAAACATTTTGTAAAACTTAAAGATCTATTTTAATGTTTAAATAAAATTTTAGTAATCAAAAAGCGTTTCTAATTAATTAAAATCATCAAACTTATTCAATTTATTTACAGTTTAACAAAAATAATACATTTTTAAGGCTTTGTGAAAAACCAAACTTTTATTTTGACAGGTTGCAGTGGAGATCTTTCCATGTGTCTACTGTGTCTGCTGTATACAGTAACTTTCAGTGCCTTCAGCTTGCCGCGCTGATTGGCCGGACTCGTGGCTTCCAACAAATCAGATGTGCGGGGACATAAGTCTAGTCTACAGAGTGGTGAGATACGACAGAAGTGGCTGTAGAAAAAATCGGTTTTGAAAATGGCCGATACCGACAACCATAAAAATGCTTAATATTGGCGTCGATATTCGGCCAGGCCGATAATCGGTTCGACCCAGGGTTCCAGACTGCGACCAAATTGGTTGCATATGCGACCATTTTTTGAGAATGTGCGAGTTAAAATTGTTTGTGGTCGCATATGTGCGAGTGGACGCTCGCGCAACAAAACGCCGTTGTATCAGCTGCTGCAGCCCGTAACTTATTGTAGCATCTCACACGAGGCCCGAGTTCAGTTAACTTGTTTATTCGCCAGAGCACAGACGTGCAGGCATTCAGAAACACAGCTGAGTAGAGCAAACAAAAACACCCTCAACCCGCGCCCCCTCTCCCCAAGCCGCCAACCAACAGCGCGCACCCGGGGTTCCACATAGCTGATTGACAACCACACAGCCATTGACAGTCGCTACATTATGTTAAAAGTGATCGAGTCGGCTACATCATGAATCCATTTTCCAAACCGTGTTTTTGACTTATCCTGAATCACTACGCTACGCCTATAATATGTGTTTATATTCTGACTATTTTATCCCGGGTCGACTCGGATGCGGAGTTGCCCAGTGCCTGCGTGACTCGCCATAGACATTAATGGAGAGAAGTAGCTCCGGCTAAAGTGTTCTTCCGCAAGACACGTGCGGTTTTATTTATTGACGAACGTAGACGTCACGCGCATCACACACTAGTGAAACGCACCAATTACGAATTCACGAATTAAGGCATATACAAATGAAAATGTCTCACGAAACAGCGTGCTCCTTCGTCTTTTCAGCAGTTAGATGAGAGTAATCGCTCGAACTGAGGAAAAGGAAATTATTATAAAATGCAGAAGGTCAGGATCGTGTGAGATTTTTGATTTTTGTTACAATTATAAACTTTGATAATGAAAAATCTGTATTATCTTATTATAATACTCTAATATTTTAAAATGTAAAGCATACATTTGAATGTTTAATGATTTAAAAGATAGAAAGATGATGCTGATAGAAAGAAGATAATGACAGACAGACAGATACAGACAGACAGACAGACAGACAGACAGATAGATAGATAATGATTCAAATGTAAATAGATTGTATAGAATTCATAGATAGAATTTGATTCAAATGTAAATAGATTGTATAGAATTCAACTGTAAAACGCTTAAAATTACAGATTAAAATTACTGTCCAAAATCCATGAAAATCCTGAAATTTTGCAATGATTATTAATATATTACAGTTGTGTTTATGCTGCAACCCAGAAAGCCTTTGCTAGCTTTTGTCCATTAAAACCACTATTCATCAGCATGCATTGATTAATCCCATGGCATGAAGCAGCAAAAAAAAAAAAAGGTGCGACCAAATCATATGCTGGTGCGACCAACTGAGAAAGTTGGTAGCACCAGTGCAACCAGTAAAAAAGTTAGTCTGGAGCCCTGCGACCCCTAATAATGACAGCAACTTTGCAACATTGACACTGTTATTGAACTGAATTGAATCAACACTGAACTGAGCTTGAATTGAACAGCTGGAAAGGAATGCGTTTTATAATTGATGAAGCACTATGTAAATAAATGTGACTTGACTAATGGAAAAATAAGGCAGAATTGTCCCAGATCAGAAAAAGTGTGTCTAAGCGATAGCATTTCTAGTATTGTCTGAGTTTGGGATGTTTGATCAGCATAAAAGTTCAGCCAAGAAGTCAAACTGGTATCACTTTATTTAGATGGTCCACTTTAGACATTCTTCTAACTAGAAGTCATTTTGCAACTACATGTCAACTAAGGGTGTGTCTACACTGGATTCACTGGTTCACTGGATTTGTTTGGTCCAGACCAAAAAAAAAAATGTAGTCCTGGTCCGCTTAGTGTTGATATTGCCATTTTAACACCAAACCTAAAAGCATAGGTATAAGTTCACAACCTAATTAACCAGCTTTTGTGAAGTCTCGATCCACTTGTTATGTGGCACAAGGGTTCAAATGAACCGAACTAACAGAACAATCGAGCCAACCATGCCAAGAGTGAACACAACCTGACTCTCAGAGTATTAGTAGACAGTCTGCTTAATATCTGCTAACTCTTTATTTTGATGCTCCACCAACAGACAATCTACTGACTAGAAATATCTTTACAACTACATCACAATATTCTACTAACCCAAACCTAACGGTCTACTGAACACTCTGAGTTAGTTGACATGTAGTTGCAAAGTTACTTATAGTGAGTATAATGTCTAAAGAGGACACTGGAAATAAAGTCTAATACTTGTCAAATGTATTTTCGCTAGACAGACTCCCAGGACCAAAGTTAAACTTTTGTTTGCAGTGGGAGACAAAACTTCCTGGCATTTGCTGTGCTAAAATCCTGGCTCTTACTTTGTCCAGAGCATCTTGTAGTACTGACTCAGCCTCATCCCACTTATTCTGAGCCATGTGACTGGCAGCCTGACCGTTCAGCAGCAGCAGTGTGGGCGAGTACTTGTCTGACATTTCCTGGAAGATGTAGAACGCATCCTGCAATTTCTCTCCCCCTGTTGGTAGAAGAAGGAGAAAGACATTTAATTACCAGTCGAAAACATGGAAAAAACATCAGTCAGCAAAACAAGCAAATACTGAATAGGCGATATAGGCATGCAGAGATTTAAAGAAAATCACTCTCAAATGTTTCAGCTCGCTACAACAATGCATATGTCTATATGCAAAAATGTGCAGTAAATGGGTGTATTTGTTTAGCTTACATGTTTGTATTTGTTTAATATTAAGGCTATTGAACCTCGGCAGTCAAAACAGATTGAAGACAATAAGCAATCATTTTAGTTTAATGAAATTAATGCGCAATATTTTATTTTAATACTTTGAGGCATAATCTTTTATGGTACTAGACCATGTTCAACTCATAATTGTCCATTTGTCTACACAAAATATGAATTATAGCAAATGTATTAAAAACCAAATGCATGCAAGACCATCTGGTGGAAAAAAACAAAGAAAATCATAGATTTTAGACTAAAAATAATGCTTAAATATCAATTTGGCGATTAGTTAACTTTACCCAATAGCCTGAAAAGTTATTTCAGAGGCAAGTTATTAGATTTTGATGAAAGATAATGAACAAATACAACTTTTTTTTTCCTTTAGGTCATCCATGCAACCAAGAATGCCCATTAAGAAGTTAAATTATTTGAATTTCACATTGACTTGTATACTCGACCATGGCAAGGTTGACCCAGGCTGTAGCAAGCTGAGTCAAAGTGGCATCTTCATCTTGGTCTTGCATCTTCTTTAGCTCCTTTCTGTGAACGCAACACATCCATGAATATAACATATTCAAAGGCATTAAAGGAACAGTACGCAACTTTCACCACTAGAGGTCACATATTCTAAACAATAACAAAGGCGTAGCTATGATGACACTGTGAAAGAGCATGGAATCATGGGCGATGTTCGTCTTCACCTCCAGTCGATAGAATGTAAAACCTTGTTATAACATTATGCGTGCGTCAGATCGGTGGCTGATCCGTATCATGCTGGATGATAGCTGGATGACTTGTGCTTCTAAATGGCATGCAATTCATTTTAAAACACAACAATCCACTGTTAGCTACAAACAAAGCTATGCTACGTCAGCCACTTAAATAATGTTGACTGATTTACTTTTGGGGTACAAACATGTTACTTGCAGTAAATCAAGAAACGAGATATTCAAACAATAAGACTAAAAGTGATGCTATTTAAAATGATTTGTTTTCAGTCAATAAAGTTATCCAAACAGTTGCTCACCTGTCTAATAATACACATAATATATTAACCCTCTATGGTGCTAGACGCTTTGACTGAACTATTTTTTGTTTTGAATTATTAAAAATCACAGCTTCATATGAAGGTTATTATACTTGGTGACTTTTTTGGCATTTGATATGTGAATACAAAAAAAATTGAGGTCATGATCTAGCATGATAAGTAAGTGGTCATAAAAAAAAAGTCACACTCGTGGTTCTTCGGTCAGAAATGACCGTCCCATAGTGAAATGAATGTGAAATTTTACAAAAAACAAATTCTCTGAATTTTTGTTTGTACAATCTACAAATCGGCCACGATTCTTAAAAGAAGTACACCGCAGTAAAGGGGTGACACTCTACAACATCAAGAGTGCAAAAAATGTACACCCACCCACACACACACACAACACACTTTTATACACATACACACCAATAAATTCAGACTACAAAAAGTATGTTTTGAATTTTTAAAAATCACAGCTTCATCGGAATGTTACGAAACATTTCTGGCATTAGGTATGTGAACACAAAAAAAAATTAGTTCATGATCCAAGCATGCTAAGTGGTCGTAAAAAAAATTTGTCACGATTTTGGTCTTTGGTCAAAAATGACCTCCATAGGAAATGAATGGGAAATTGACAAAACGCACAATTTTTTTATTTTTTTTTTTACAATTTTTAAATAAGAAAAAAGTTTTTGAGATTGTTTCAATTATATATTCAAATCGACCAAAAAAAAAAAATATGTTCATAAACAGCTGGGGAATTCACATGCCTCTCCATAGAGAGCTGTACATGCCATCTAGTGGTTACACCATGATTCTATGATTTTCTCTATACTGTAACCAGATGGTGCTAATTTTCTTCAAAAATTTTTTTTTTCTGAAGGCCTAGACTCTATATTAAACAAAATACTGCATTAATAATTACAAAAAAAATTATATATATATATATATATATATAAAAATATATACATTTATTTTTTATTGAAAAAATAGACTATAAATATTGCATTAATGTGAATAAATTCAATCAAATTGTCTCAAAATTCTAAATTAAAAAAGAATAAATATTATAGAACAAAAATAAATTGCATTGGTTTTACTGGGATGGAAGAAGTTTAATTTTTAGGCCTCCGGTCACTTCTGATCGGGAAGGACCAGGACGTGACTCATAAAGGAAAACCATCAGAGGGTTAAATCATCTTCCAAGGTTTCTATGGAAGATATGACATCATTGACAGGCGACGCAATTGATACGGGATGTTATTTACACTGGTTAAAATAGTATATTTATATGATAAATACATTGGAAACATTTGGGATACTGTAAGTATACAAGTCAATAAAATATAGGCTATAACACTGTTCTAGTGATTTATGGATATTCCAAAAATCGTACATATTTGTGGTTTAAAGTCAGAAGTTAGGCTACATACTATAGTCAAATAATATTTAGCAGGTTAAAAAGTATTTTTAATAAAACATGCAAATAGCTAAGCATTCACACGCATGCACACACATACCTAAAATAAATTAACGAATAAACAAACGATACCTTGCCATATCAACTCTGTCCAACTTTAGAAGTACCTGGACAGTCATGGCCATGCTATAAGAGAGATACAAATTGACTGTGAGCAACTTATACATTGTAATCCCATTCATAAACTATTAATGAAAACTCCGCCTCACCACTCCAGACTCTCTCCCTGGTGCAGGGTACGTAACGCAGCATCTGTGTTCATCTCATGCAGATAGATGGAGGCCGCCATCAGCAGGAAGGTGGTATTGGAAACATCAACACTCTTACCCATCTTTTTGTCCAGTTCTGCCACTATTGCATCCCTAAGAAAAGCATTGTATGGTATAGTTCACTTCACTCCTAATCATTTAATAGGGAGAGTTCACCCAAAAATGAATATTCTGTTATTAATTACACACCCTTCGTGTCGTTCTAAACACAAAAGTCTTTCATTCATTTTTGGAACATAAATGAAGATCTTTCTAGTAAATGAAATCTGAGAGTTTCACTTTCCAGCCCCTGGGGTAGAGAAGACATCTTTAAAATAATTAACCCAAGTGTTTTAACCTCAATTTTATGAAGTGATGCAAGTGCTTAGGTTATGCAAAATAAATCAGTAAATAATATATACACATTACCGGCCACTTTATTAGGTACACCTGTCCAACTGCTCGTTAACACTTAATTTCTAAGCAGCCAATCACATGGCGGCAACTCAGTGCATTTAGGCATGTAGACATGGTCAAGACAATCTCCTGCAGTTCAAACCGAGCATCAGTATGGGGAAGAAAGGTGATTTGAGTGACTTTGAACGTGGCATGATTGTTGGTGCCAGAAGGGCTGGTCTGAGTATTTCAGAAACTGCTAATCTACTGGGATTTTCACGCACAACCATCTCTAGAGTTTACAGAGTATGGTCCGAAAAGAAAAAACATCCAGTGAGCGGCAGTTCTGTGGGCGGAAACCTTGTGATGCCAGAGGTCAGAGGAGAATGGCCAGACTGGTTCGAGCTGATGAGAAGGGCAACAGTGACTCAAATAACCACCCGTTACAACCAAGGTGGGCAGAAGAGCATCTCCTGAACGCACAGTACGTTGAACTTCTGAGGCAGATGGGCTACAGCAGCAGAAGACCACACCGGGTGCCACTCCTTTCAGCTGAAGAACAGGAAACTGAGGCTACAATTTGCACAAGCTCATTCAAAATTGGACAATGAGAAGATTGGAAAAACGTTGCCTGGTCTGATGAGTCTCGATTTCTGCTGCGATCATTCGGATGGTAGGGTCAGAATTTGGCGTCTACGACATGAAAGCATGGATCCATCCTGCCCTTGTATTAACGGTTCAGGCTGGTGGTGGTGGTGTCATGGTGTGGGGAGATATTTTCTTGGCACTCTTTGGGCCCCTTGGTACCAATTGAGCATCGTTGTACGCCACAGCCTACCTGAGTATTGTTGCTGACCATGTCCATCCCTTTATGACCACAATGTACCCAACTTCTGATGGCTACTTTTCAGCAGGATAATGCGCCATGTCATAAAGCTGGAATCATCTCAGACTGGTTTCTTGAACATGACAATGAGTTCGCTGTACTCAAATGGCCTCCACAGTCACCAGATCTTAATCCAATAGAGCATCTTTGGGATGTGGTGGAACGGGAGATCGCATCATGTATGTGCAGCCGACAAATCTGCGGCAACTGTGTGATGCCATCATGTCAATATGGACCAAACTCCCTGAGGAATGCTTCCAGCACCTTGTTGAATCTATGCCACGAAGAATTGAGGCAGTTCTGAAGGCAAAAGGGGTCCGAACCCGTTACTAGCATGGGGTACCTAATAAAGTGGCACGGTGAGTGTATAACATATACTCACTGTATATTCCGAGACATCACGGTATTCCGGACACTAGACCGTTTCTGCAAATTCTACAAATAGACACTTCATGGTCATTTAATCTTATGTCATCTTTGCCTCATCCTCTTTCGCTTACGACTAACCCCGCTTATAGTTGTTAAAAATGTATGCGAAATATATTAGAAATGACTCCCTCTACCTGTCCGAAACACAGTGAATAGAATTTTTCAGCCGTTCTGAAGACCGTACGTCGACATTTATATATATATATATATATATATATATATATATATATATATATATATATATATATATATATATAAACACTTAATATGAAAAATATCAATCTCCAACACGCATTCACGCAACGTCTACTCTCGCGTCAACACAAGAACAATGCATTACAGTAAATAAAGTGGCGGAGGGGTTCTCACAAACAAAGCATTTGCATCACTTAATAAAATTGAGGTTAAACCACTAATCAGTATGGATTACTTTAATAATGTCTTTACTACCTTTCTGGGGCTTGAAAATGGTAGTGAACCTTATACCTTTACCTTAAACCCTATACCTTTATTGACAGACCAAATGGCTAACCTGTATGTATCTAGGGTTTTAGCTTATAGCTTATACCAATTAATAAAAATAGGACAGGTTTACTGTACATACCTCTTGCCTACATCGGACAGGTACTCGGCAAACATCCTGAACGGCTTGCATCTCCTCAGAGGCGCTGGGCTTTATTTCATCCAGAACCACAGCATACTTCCTCTGACAAGACAACAGAAACCATCATTTACTTAGAACTAAAAAAACAGCACTAAATCAAAAACATAAGTATATGTTTAGACACACACATACACATACATACACCTACACACATACATACACACCCTACACACACACCTACACACACACACACACACACACACACACACACACACACACACACACACACACACACACACACACACACATCAATGTGTGTGATGTGTTCGACATCAAACCAACATACCACCACAACAGACTTATGCTAAACAACTTACCTGAGCAATATATGCTCTGTAAAGAAAAATGTTCTTCTCTTGCTTCCTTTTCTGGCCCTGGTGTCTAAAATAAATATAAAACATATACAGTACAAGTTACACGCGGCTGGTTGTCATTTGTCAATGACAGTCTTGTTAAAATATAGAGACTATAATGAATTAGCCGAATGCTAACAGACACAAGTGGAATCTATAACGTTAAGCGTGTCAGTAAGAAATGCTTTCGTGCCATTAAGAATATTTTCAGGACACTCACCTTTACTTTTTGGGCTTCGTTAATGCAGTGTTGATAACTGCCGATATAAAAGGCATTTTTTACATCGAACAGCTCATCCACTTCATTCTGCTGCGACGCCATGTTTGTGAAACGTCAACTCTGATGACGACGTCACTATGGCCACGTAACCAGAACAGTGGCTTCGTTTCGCTGATGATGTATGGTAGTCCTGCTTGGCGTGCATAAGGAATAGGCGAACAGCTACTTATTATTTATTTTTGCTCATTGAAACCATAGACAGTAAAAGAGATTTGAAACTCATTGGGACTCACTCCATCTAACATCATCAGTCATCACTCTTTCGTTTTAGTTAATGTTTAGTTCTTTGTGAAAAAAAAGGAAAATTGCCTTTTGGGATGTTTAAATACTGCCAATTGTTGATTTTATTACAGTTTTAACACTGTGAATTAGGCTACATAATTATACATATACATAATTAGATAAAAAGTAAAAGCAACAATTTAAACATATGCACAGTAGCCTAAATGCAACAACGATAAAATTAATATCTACACATATTCAGTAGAGGTGTCTCAATACTTTAGTGACGTACAGAGATTAGACCACAAGCAAAAATAACAGACAATTATAAAGAAAAAAAACACCTTTTCACTTTACCACCTGTGTCATAATGTACATCATAGTACCAAGCAAATAATGATCTTTGATGTCAGGAAGGTTGGTAACATGATTAACAGTTCATGAAATGGTTGCAGACTATGAAATATTAACCCAAATGACAACAAAGATAAACAAAATACTGATATGGTGCTTGTTCAAAGGCTCAGATATCAAAAACTGATACCATATACTCATTCCATAGTCACATGTCGTCACCATCACATCAGGTAACACAGGAATGCACGTAATTCGGACATAATTCAAATAAATAAAAAAACAATAAAAACTCAAAACCACTATTCTACATTAGGACAATGAAGAAAGCAATGTCTCGAATTTTGAGGTCAGGGTGTAATTCAGCAAAGCACAGGGAACAGCTCTGACAAAGCTAGCACCCATTCCGTTATAAAAACCTCGGACTCCGTTTTCCTCATAGATGCCGACGAGTCCTTGAAGAGCATCCGCAGTCTTCCCAGAGGTTGAACAGAAAGCTGAGATTGTGAGAGAAAAGACAACAGCACACTGATCAAATTACAGATATAGTAAATGCTAAAGAAATTCACAAGACAAACACTGATATGTTCAACAGTCCGAGATGAATATCCTTTATGTGTTCAGAGATCATAATAACACAACACAACACAATTTATGAAAACGTTATTTCTGAATGTTTTATTTAGTCAGTTTGTTTAAATGCTTTAGAAAATGCCTTTTTTTCAAAATTGAATTTTTTTGTTTGTTTTTTAAGTATGAATATGGAAGCCATGAGGTTTTGCCAGTGTGCCAAAACAATGACAAAGAAATAAGCGTTAAAAAAACAGTCGCGTGATCTGATGACATCACTCTGTTTCTCATCAGATTTTCTGTCCAATCAAATGCTCTCTAGAATCTAAAGTGTCCCGCCCCTTCCACTATAAAATGAAGCCACTGCTAAAATCTGTCACTTGTTCACACAAAATTACTAGGGCTGTCAACTTTAGTCGTTTAGTCGACTAATCAGTCGAATGTCGTCTTGGTCGACTGAAATTCTTATTGGTCGACCAGTCGCATTTTTTTTTTTTTTTTGCCAATAGAAATACATTTTCAATGATTTACTCCCTGATATTTATTCCTTTATAAAGCAGTTATTTATTACTGTATTCTAAATATAATTAGCCTATGTTTTATCCCAACTTTAAATGCTTTTAGGCTATTTCTTGTAACTGCGCCACAGTTTAGCGCACACACATAACACACTCGGGAACCGCACCTACTGGCTGCGCTGCTGCTCGCGCTCAGTAAGGGATGTACTGGTAGGTAGTTTTGCTGTATTCATTCAGTTCACGCTACTTTAGTCGACAGAATGTCCAAGAAATCTAAATCTTTTGTCTGGCTACATGTTTGTGGAGGTAGGCGACGGTGGCGAGCCGCGTTGCTCCATTATGAGCGCGCACATCGCGTGCCTATTTGAAATCAAACTTGAGCGCGCAAAAGACGTGAGCAGCTCTTTTAACGGCTTTATCATACTGACTCAATAGATTGTTTTCTTAATAGGTTTTTATCTGTACACTTGACTCATTTGAAAGTAGCCTAAATAATGTAACAAAACGAAATTAAACTTATATGCTATCTTACAACACAGCCTAGATTTCAGATAGTTTTTTAGGCTATTTTGTCTGTTGTTTTAAGACGCCTAACAGATCGGCTGGACAAAAGTTAACCCATAGCTTTGTAAGTAAAGAAGAATACAGCCTGTATAAACGAGAGCTTTTGTTAGGATTTTTCATTATGTGGCAGATAGCAGTTATATTATTTTGTAGCGTGTGGTGTGATCAGGTGCGCGATTGTGACCGTCACTATAGACCAAGGACAGAGCTCCTCACTTGCAGTTAAACAAATCACTTAATTTTCAAAGAATTGTATTATTATTATAGTTTTATTTATTTTCGATGTTTTTTCGTTGTTGTTTTATAAATGCTCTATGACAATTGTTTAAAAATGTTCAATCAAAACATCCGTTTTTTTTTTTTTTTTAGTTCGACTAATCGTTGCGCAGGACAAGACCTTGGTCCACTAGAGTTTCTTTGGTTGAATACAGCCTGAAAATTACTATTTTCTACATGGTGAATGGCATATGGCGCACTATAAAGGTGATAGGGAACAATTCAGACAGTGTACAGTAAATATGCTTTACACTGGGATGAACGGCATGAACGCTATTGGCTGGTTAAAAAATGGGAGGGGCTGTTCGATATGTCCCGCCCTGTATTCCTGTTTCAGTAGAAATGACATCAACACATTGAATAATTCTGCGTTTCACGACACTTCAGTGCGCCTTTAATTAGGGCCCGAGCACTAACTGTGCGAGGCCCTATTGAAACTGTTAGGATTATTATTATTTTTTTCTGCAAAGTAAGCTGCCATTTTCCGCGGCCGCAACATGTTCAAAAACTCACCAAATTTGGCACGCATGTCAGGACTGGTGAAACATTTCGTATTTTGTGGGTTTCGCGATGGGCGTGGCAAAATGGCACGCGTGAGCGCCACCTACAATTGGAAAAAAATAGCCCCTCGTCCACGTCTAAACCTACATGCCACGAAATTTGGTGGGGACGTGTATCATATTGTCATATCATATCAATTTTACCATCATTTTTGGATGATTTACTCATTACGTACTTTAACTCCTCCTAGGGATTTAGTCGGATCGACGTCACATTTCTGCTGTGCCTTCTAAAGGCATTTTACGATGAAAAGTTGAGCTATCTGCGCGTTTTCGATCAATGGGCGTGTCCGTGGCATCGATGATTCGCCATGAAGTTGTTGTAACTTCAGTGTACATCCTCAGACCTGTGCGAAACTTTATACGTTGTACAACAGTCCCGCCCTGAACACATGTACATGCCGAAATCATCCCACAGTCATAGCGCCACCTGCTGGCAACAGGAAGTAACTTTTAAGGAGCAGCCCCCGCAGGACGTTTGACCTACATGTACGGAATTTCTGTGGCACATGGATCATGTCCAGACGAACAAAAAGAAAAGCCTCTTGGAGCAATGCCCTAAACCCAACAGGAAGTCGGCCATTTTGAATTTTACGTACATTTTTGGGTGATTTGGATGCTGTAGCAAATTCACAGCTGCACCAGCTGAGCTCCAGAATATGCAACGCGGCCGCCTCACACCCCCGACGTGCTACAGGTGCGAGGGCTCGTCATCGCTGCTTGCAGCTTTAATTGAGCATTCCTTTTTTTAATCATTCTTCAACATTATAGGAACATTAATTTTAAAACAAAAAAATGTTAGACAAACATCCAACTTGAATTCCAGAAAAAAGTTCCACGAGAAAGGCATTAATAGCTTTTTTATATACTTTTTTTTGGTACTACTGTTTTAAGAACAATAGAACATAGTAAAGAATAGATAACTTTTGTTCAGAACTTTGCGGATCCAATTGGCAGAGCGTTAGTCAAAGTCCTGAGAACATTTCCTGTTAGGATTCTGATGCAGCGTGAATGCAGACAGAAGATCAGCAATGTAGAAAATTTGCCAGATTGTACAGCACAAATATTTTAATTATTTAAAAGCCTTGGAAGACATTTTTGTTTTGATAAAGGAAAACGTTGATGAAAGTAAATATTCTTAGTTCGGGTTCAACGTCTCACCTTGAGCTTGCTGTTGTGTCCTAATGACAGCAAGTGGGTAACTGGTGGCCTGTCCGATGCGAACGCGGCAAAACTGAAGAGGAACAGCTTGGAGTCACTGACTTGCTCTGGATCCTGTCTTGCCCAGCTCATGATCTGACTGCAAGAGGAGAAAGGTTTCATGTTAATGACTGATGACTTTGTGAGAAGAAAATCAAAGCCACTCTGCCTGAAAGTAAGAAGCAGTTTTGTAGTCTCTTCTTAAGTATAGATACCTGCTCTGGTCTGGAATACCTGATGCACTGCACATTCCACTCCAGCATAAGGTATCATGCAGAGAATGCTGGGCTTGAACCCCTCGGTACGAAGGCTGCCACAGACTCGTTCTGGTAAATCAGCTTGGCACATCCCAGTACTCCATTGTAGGTGCCAGGCCGGCTGGAGATTTGAGCCTCAGCTTTCAGCACCTGCCATTGGAAAAAAGATAGAAAACGTCAATCAACTTACAGTATATGTACTGTAAGTACAAAAGGAGATAACCGGGGTTACTCTAATAGGTTCTGAATGTTAACTAAACACTTTGTATTGTTGATGAAAAATTACTAATATGGAACGTACTTGTTACTGTATGTACAGTATGAATTCTCATAATTGCAACTTTATTTCTTGTAATTCACAGTGGCGAGTTACTATTGTGACTCAGTTACACTTTTTTCATAATTGTGTCAATATATCTTCACAATGTCACTTTGTAACTTAATATTTTGTCATGTGTGTGCATTTTGTAACTTAATATTTTGCAATTATGGCTTTATTTCTTGCAACAGCAACTGTATTTCTTGTAATTATAACGGTAACACTTTACAATAAGGTTTTATTATTAACTACATTAGTTAACACGAACTAATGAACAATAATGTTCCAGCGTTTATTAATCATAGTTAATACATTATTCAAATCAAAAGTTGCATTTGTTACTAATATTGGTTAATGCACTGTGAAGTACAGTACCACACACAATGAACAGATGTGTTTTATAAACTTGTTTAGTTTGTGTTAGTTAATACATTAACTAATGTTAATAAATTAAACCTTATTGTAAAGTGTTACTGTTGTTAGTATATACCTCGAATTACATTTTAATCTTTATGTCACAATCAGTGTTATTTTAGTGTCATTGAGATACTATAGGTTTATTTATTTTAAATTAAATTGAATTTTAAATTTAGCTAATAAAGTATTATGTCTTAAGTCTTAAATAATGTTGCTGGTTAAATAATGTTTTCTTTATGCCATTTTTATTATTTAATATGTCTACATAGTTTTTATTAATTTTTATTTTAGCTTTGGTTTTAGTTTTAATATATCAAGTTAAACTACATGAAAGTGAGAAACTAGCTGAAATACAATTACATTTCTTATATGATTTTATTTCAGTTAATTTTATTTCAAATAGAATTTTTTATAAAAAATGGTTTTAGTTAGTTATAATAACCCTGGGTCGCTCGCCACAATTACAGATAATTATTGTAATTTATTTTTTTTAATCTGAGGCAGAAATGTAGCCATTTATTTATACATTTAGCCATTATATAACACAACAAGTTCGTGTGAGGCCACGAGTTCTGTCTTGAGTCCACGAGTTACTATCTTGAGTCCACGAGTTACTATCTTGAGTCCACGAGTTACTATCTTGAGTCCACGAGTTACTATCTTGAGTGCCACGAGTTACTGTCTTGAGTCCACGAGTTACTATCTTGAGTCCACGAGTTACTGTCTTGAGTCCACGAGTTACTATCTTGAGTCCACGAGTTACTATCTTGAGTCCACGAGTTACTGTCTTGAGTCCACGAGTTACTATCTTGAGTCCACGAGTTACTATCTTGAGTCCACGAGTTACTGTCTTGAGTCCACGAGTTACTATCTTGAGTCCACGAGTTACTATCTTGAGTCCACGAGTTACTATCTTGAGTCCACGAGTTACTGTCTTGAGTCCACGAGTTACTATCTTGAGATCCACGAGTTACTGTCTTGAGTCCACGAGTTACTATCTTGAGTCCACGAGTTACTGTCTTGAGTCCACGAGTTACTATCTTGAGTCCACGAGTTACTGTCTTGAGTCCACGAGTTACTGTCTTGAGTCCACGAGTTACTATCTTGAGTCCACGAGTTACTGTCTTGAGTCCACGAGTTACTGTCTTGAGTCCACGAGTTACTATCTTGAGTCCACGAGTTACTATCTTGAGTCCACGAGTTACTGTCTTGAGTCCACGAGTTACTATCTTGAGTCCACGAGTTACTGTCTTGAGTCCACGAGTTACTATCTTGAGTCCATGAGTTACTATCTTGATGCCACGGGATAGTATCTTGAGAGCCACGGGTGGTATCTACGAGGATAGTATCTCGGATACAAATATGCTAGAATTAATTTTTTTGCCAAAGTGGGACTAGGGGGGCTCCGTATGAAAATGATACAATACAAAGATAATTAATTAATACAATACAAGAATGTTGTTGTAATAAGACTAAAAAAGCTTTCCCTGTCTTTGGCGAAAGCACAGAAGGGAGAAAGAAAATTGAAATTACGCAAGGTGGACTGTACTCTGAAAAACAACATATTTGACAGACAACACCTAACAGTAAGGAGCTCCAACCTGTTGTGTCACTGTGATACCTCTAAGGGGTAGAACACAGCGTGCTGCCACCGCCCCTGACACACAGCCCAGTGCCAAACCTCTGCCTGGACCGACAGACTGTCCCTTCGCCCAGAGTGCTCATCCTCATCTGTTGGGACGGTGACATGAAAGAATGTTTGAGCATCTGTGCACATGTGAATGAATGCTTGTGCATGTTTGAGTGCTCACCTGGGCATAGATGAAGCACTGAAGCGTTGATTGAGGAGTTCCTTTAAGAACATTCACAGCATTTCCTTGCCACAAGGATCTAAAACCTCCAGTCTTCAGCTCTCGGAGTCCCAGAGACACAGCTTTGGATCCAAAAACCTATCCAGTATATTGCAGTTTGTTATTATTGTTAGATCACTATTGTTAGATCACACACTCAGTTTTACAAATACATAAAACATATGGTATATACTCCTAATTTAACTGAAATAGTAATATCCAGTATCATATACTGCATATCAATTTGACTGCACTGACACCTTCGGATGAGAACCAAATTCTGAACTGAATTGAGGTGGATGACGACACTACTGTCTTCATTAGAGCAGTTGCTTAATGGCTTAATAGACTATTTACTGCAACATTGACATGCAAAGTTCAGTTTTGGTGAAAACGTGCTTCAAAGTGCACATTTTTTTAGAACAATACCGTTCTTGTCTCTGTGTAAACTACAAAACCATGAATTTGTGAAAACGATGATGTCATGCGCACGTGTGTTTCAGTCTATAGACGAATAACAAACTGACATTCGCCACCTACTGGCCTGGCAGCAGAATATAGCGTTTTTTAGTTCGTTTCTTAGTCAGATCCATGTGATCGTTTTGACAACTTGTCGTGCACTGAGTTAACCCTTAATCGCTGTTAAAAAAGGACAACACTTAAGCTGACTTTTAAAGAGTGATTGCATAAGGAAATATTGCATTTTTTTATGGAAAACTATATATCATTTTTTAAATTTACTTCTCAACTAATCATTTATGCTGTTTTATGTGGATTTTTTTTAAAGTTTTCTACCTATTTACTGCACAATTACATAACTAGGCCATAAATTGGCACATGAAAAATGATTTTTTTTAAGAAAAAATCACTAAAATGATGATCACAATTCAATCTAAATAGTTTTTGGACATTGCTCTATGTGTTAGGGATAGAATCTGGTGATTAGTCGAAAAACAGTTTTTCTTATAGTTAAGGGATTAAAGTGCAATGACCACATCTATCCAATAGGGGTCCATAGAGACTCATTTATTTTCACTTCATTTTTCTTGATGCTTCAAATTCTCCTCACAACTTGATATATATATATATTAGGGGTGTAACGATACACATATTCGTATTGAACCGTTCGAGTACGAGGCTTTCGAGTTCAGATTTTCGGTACGCACGTTTTGAACCGAACGGTTCATTCGGTTCTTTTCCTGCCGACCAACATTTCAATATTTCAAATGTATGCGCGTCACGCATGTCAAGCACGTTCATAATGTAAGAGACGCTGGAGTGACCACAACATTGTCCAACATCAAATGGCAAATGTAATGTAAGCGGAACGAACCTGAGCTACTCGTTATTGTGTGGTTGTCTGGATCACGAACCGTTTATGCAGTTTGGACCAATGCAGCGCGAGCCGATCTTAACATCAGCACTGTTACTACACAGACAAATCCAGTAAGAAACATTTGAATTCGCCACTGAAGTAATAACATTCGCTGCGAGATCTATTGAGAAACATTCACATTTCTTCATTATAAACGGATCAAACAGCGCTGACGTGGAAACCAGGAAGAAACTTTGTGCCATGAATGAACTATCCAGTGTCCACAGATCAGCAACTTCACCATAGATTTACTGTATAACACTACTATCTGTAAGTTTGGCAGGAATAGTAGGCTATAATGCTTTCAAGTAACATCACGTCTGTTGTATTTTGACATTATCAATACAATTGCTGCCCTCAAATGTTAATTTAAACTAAAATAAACCTTTGTTTATAACTACTATCAATATTACATTTCATTTTGTCCAAGGAGCTGTTTTGTTTTATATGCTCCTAAGAAAAGTCAAGTATAGTTCCATCATTGCTCAAAGTTAAAAAATATCATACTTTATGATGTTAGTTTTAATAAAAATATAATATAAAAATTAAATCAAGGAAATTTCTCTGCCATTTCTTTCTTTTTGCTGTATTTGAAACGTACCGAACCGAACCGTGACACAAGTGTATTGTATAGAACCGAACCGTGAATTCTGTGAACCGTTACACCCCTAATATATATATGTATATATATATATATATATATATATATATATATATATTGTGAATTGCACAAAATATTTTTGTCAAAGTTAGAGTTTGTTGTTGTTGTCTGATATATTTTGAATTATTTGTTTTTGCTAATTATTATACATACATTTGCATAAACATTACAAGTCAGCACTATGACATGACTGTAATCACACTCTATTTATTTGAGAAAATTATTTATCAACAATTATTATTTATTATTTTATTACAAAATAAATTTAATAAACCAAGTAAATAAACCAATATAATACAAAACAACAGCACTAATAAACTGTAATGAACAGGATGCATACATATGCATACATGTGTGTGTTTGTGTGTGTGTGAGATAGAAAGCTCGTTCTACTTTGTGTTTATGCTCTAGGACCAGACCTTGATTTAAATGTACATTTTGTTAGATTTATGCCAGTTTTGTTTATTTTATTTGCCAATTTCTGTAAAAATGCTCTCTGTTGCAGCCATGACATGTGTGTGTTTGTGTGTGCGTGTGTTTGTATGTGTATGAGATAGAAAGTTTGTTCTACTTTCTATTTATGCTCTAGAACCAGACCTTGGTTTGTATGTAGAACATATCAGATTTATAATGGATTTACTTTTATTTTTTGACAAACAAAATAAAAAAAGTCATTTTTTTCATTTCCCATTCATTTTCAATTGGGGTCATTTTTTAGATAGATTATGTAGGAAAATTCATTCAGGAGTTTCATGGCCCTGAGATAAAGGGAACATTTTTAAAAAATCAAGGAAAAGTCCAGTGGGGTCAGATAGACCCCAAACATCAATTAAGGGTTAAGCCAGCTCAAGACAGAAATATATAGGTTTCTTACATAGAACAAAAAGTGGCCAAAGTTGTATTTTTTTCTTTTTGTATTTTTTTCTTGATTTATGGAATATTCAAAAGAGAAATCCAAAATATCTGCTGTAAAAACCATTAACTCTTATATGAAATCAACAAAATGAAACATGAATTTTAAAGCTGTTTTTTATTTCCAATGTTTAAATTTCTGTTGTGGAAATGTACGCAAAGAAGGGAATATTTAATAAGATAATGCCTCATTTGCATAATTAAACAACATTTCAGAAAACGTTTAATGTTTGTAATTAATTAACTGGGGAAGTATGTTAATACTTATTAGTTGTTGTTTTTTATTGTATATGTAAATTATCTTTCTTTACTGGAAAAATAAACCAATTATATGAGTCATTTTGAGCAATCATTTCTCTAAGGTGGATCTTGAGTTGTATACAACAACAACGCTCATACTTTAATATTTTTTGGATTTAAAATCAAAGACATTTAAGTGAATTTAACAGCAAGTGTGGAAATTTTTTTTTACATTTTTGACTGACAAAAAATACCTGAAGTCGTGTCTTTAACAGGTCGATTGGTGCTGTCACAGTTCTGGACACTGCATCTGCCAAACCTGCGGCCAGTATAAAGTTCCCCCAGATCGACAGGTCAGTCCCGTCCTGGGTTAACTCAATAGACAAAGAGCGACTCTCTCCTACATCAAAAACCTAAAAAGTCAACATCCATTTATAAACCTGATGATGAACAGTTCAGAATAAACGTGTGCAAATTTCTGCAAAATCACAATCACAAGATTTGTTTTGTTAAAATGACATTTCCCCCTCATTTACTCATGTCATTACTCACATGTCTTTAATAAAGTATGACTCTCTGCGGAACACAAATATTTTTAGAAAAATATCTTAGCTCTTAAGGTTCACACTATGCAAGTAAAAGGTGACCAAATGTTTGATGCTCCAAAAATCACATATTGTATAAAAGTAATTTAAATGGCTCCAATGGCAAAATCAATGTCTCGTAGGTTTTTAAGGTAAAAATGTAATTCCTGGATGGATCTAACCAGCTGAAATGGAAGTGTTCTTCAGAAGAAAGAGAGTCAGACACATCTGATATAGCACTGGGGTGAGTAAATAATGAGAATAATTTCCCTTTTGGGTCAATTATTATTTTAAAGTTTGAAGGTATTTTTGAAATAGATGATGTTTTTTACCAGGTTATGTTTCCAGGAAGATACTAACTCTCCAATGTTTTCTGCTGGGTTGATTATGACGTGCTGGAGGAATTCGTCCCAGTCTACTGTCATAGAGTTGTCTTCATCCATCCTAATGACAATCAGAGTTTAATGTTAATAATATAATAATCCAATCAATACAAATTCCTAAGCATTTCATGCATTTAATATAAACTGTATCAGAACACAAGGTCAATTTAAGATTTACATAAATCTGTAATGTCAAGGTATCTGACCCCATAATACAAAAACATTGAGTGATCTTGATGTGACATTTATTTTCTATGGCATTGTTACCAATGGCATAGAAATTAATATCAAATATCATTATAAAATATTGCAAATGTGAAGGCAGCAGCATCAAGTCTCTTACATTTGAATGATTCTTTTTGCATTGGGTTTTGATATGACCAAACCTAAATTCCTTAAACAGAGTCATGATATCCTCCAGGTCAATTGCTCCTAATCAGAGGAAAGAATTTTCAATTCAATTCATATTTATTTGTATAGCGCTTTTCACAATTCATATCTTTTTCAAAGCAGCTTCACAGAAAATGCATGTTTCTTATTACAGTACAGTTTTTTTACAATCGCTAGGACACATTTCTCAAAAGTCTAGGTCATTTTTTCAAAACTCTTTACACAGTCATGTGAGATAAACTGTGGATCATTTATCATTGCTTTGGCACAAAATGTATACATTATTCAAACATTTCAATTTAAATTCATTATTTTCTCACTTAAACACAAATACCACCAAAATTTTGCACATGTTTATACACTCTTTTCAAAACTGTTTAACTTACTGTACATGCAACACAAATCAATCATGTAATCCCAAAAAACAAACGGATTAAGTAAACTTAAATTTGACATGTATTAGACTTGAATTGAACATGGTTAAATTAGTTATGATAGAATGTACATCAATTGTGTTGCTTTAGTCCATTTTTATTATGCAATTTAAACAAGCATCACATTTTGTTTTTCAGTGTTATGGGTGGAACAAGCTTATTTTCAACGGCTACTCATGACCAATTCGTACTAATTCGATTGCAAAGTGAAAAGGTGTGCTAAATCGATTACGAATTAGAATGACCTCACTTGTACGAATTCGTACAATTCGTCTAAACCCATGTGACAGGTAGGTTTAGGGAGGGGTCAGGAGTAGGTCATTTGTATGAATTCTTACGAATTTGGTAACCGCTTCAATATGTACAAATTAGCAAAAATCATACGAATTTGTAACAGTGAGGTCGTATGAATTTGTACGAATTTAGCCACCTTGTAAAATTTGTTAAAATTGCTTGAGATCAGGTTAGGATTGAACACAGTCAAATTAAGTTATGACAGAATGTACAGCAATTGTGTTGCTTTAGCCCATTTTATTAAGCAATTTACAGTATAAGCAGCAAAATGTTTTTTTTTTTGTTTGTTTGTTTTTTTTGGGGGTGCCAGTGTTATGGTGGAACAATCCTATTTTGAGACATGTAGGCTACATGAAGTGTTTTGTTGGTCTCAGTGAGTTTTGGAGGTGAAGATTAACTGTTTTGGCCTGTTTGAAAAGATTATTCTTTTACAAAAGAAAACATTGTATAATGCTCCTGTTGCATGTGTGTGTGTGGGTTTGTTTATGTGACTTATGAGGACACAAGTTTGTATAATGACATGTGTATTACACTGGTATTACAACTTATTGGTGATTTATGAGGACATTTCAAAAGTCCTCATAAATCAAATGGCTTAAAAAACATAAAAACAATGTTTTATTAAAAAATAAAAAATGCAGCATGTCTCCTGTGATGGTTAGATTTAGGGATTGCGTTAGTGTAGGGGATAGAATATATAGTTTGCACAGGATAAAAACTATTACGCCTATTTATAAAACGGTTCAGTTTGAATCCTTGATTCTGATTGGTCAAGAGCTGTGCTTTATTCACGATAAAACACGGCTACGACCGCTTCACCCAACGGTTCTATTGATCGCTGCGCAACACTGCGGTTCTGTGTTGTTTTTATTTGAGCTTTCATGCATTTTACACACTGGAACGTTGTTGCTGTTCACACTCGGGGACTATTTTTTCCAGCGGAAGGTAGGCTTTTAGGGATTTTCCTTCAAGAAAGTTGCACTAACATTGTTTTTTACTTAAATATTGTGTGGCAACCGTTTTATAAAAGCAATAAGATACTCAAGGCAAGTGCTGTATCGTGAATAAGTAACGGCTCAAGGGGTTGCAGGCACTCCGCTTAGCGTCGTGCCTAACAACGCCCTTGAGCCGTTACTTATTCACGATACACAGCCTCTCGTACCTTATTGCTTACGGAGAGTCCTCATAACGCTGTTGCACCAACATGTGTGTGTGTTTTAGGTTGTTTTATGTGTGATAGTGTTTGTTGGGGGAAAAACTTTGCGAGTGTTATGGAAGAATGGCATTTGAAATGTTTTGATAGATCTAGGGCATTTTGAATGTGAAATTAACTGCTGTGCCAATATAAAAGTTGGTCAGGTGAAAAAGTGACCTAAGTATTGAGAAATGTGCACTATAGCGATAATACAAAAAAAACTGTAAGATTGATGTTACCAGAGGTGACTTTCAAAGTAGCCTAATATCCAAATTGAAATGTGCAGTAGACAATACAGTTCATGTTGATTCATGTACAAAATACAAAGATATAATTTCATTTAATTGTATGATAGGCTAAATAAAAAGTAAGTAATATATTAATAATTTAAAATATATATTTTTGGTAGACCTACTTTGTTTTGTACAGTAGTTAAGAGAACATTGTACACCACTGCACACATGCCAGTTCTATAACAGTAGGCCTACTGTAAGCTGTTTCGGTAAAAAATATAAAAATAATGGGCTATTTGTCACAGACAACTTACCACATTTATTTCTGTCAAGGGCATGGAAATCTATTTTCCATTTCTTCTCTCTGTCCATTATGTAAATAAGAAATTCCTGATAGCTGAGACGTCCATCCTCGTTTTGGTCATAATTTGACAAAATTGCCTGAACGAAAGAATTGTAGGCTGTTTATTTGTTCACACAGAAAATATCTGTATCTCCAGATAGGCCACATAAAAGAATGATTCCTTGGTATGATCTCTGCTATTGATATAAGTAGAAAATCTTACTTGAACCTTTTCACACACTGGTTCCACACCTATCCTTCGCATTTCACTCAGCAGCTCCTTCACGAGATATAAAACCGTCATTATCCCTGTCGAGTTTATCAAACAAACCGCGGAAGCTATCCATGATGTAAAAGACAAAAAGCTATTTAAATAGAACGATTCATGCGAGAAATAGTTTTAAGTAAGCTTACTACTTAATTTGTGGTCCGTTGTTATATTTTGAGTTCATTAACGCTGAGTCATCTCTCTCTTGCCAGAGGATGGAGTTCAGTGGGGTGGTTTGTCCTCCTCTCAGCTATATAGTGCAGTACCGATGCTAACCAGCAGATGGAACTGCGGTGGTGTGTGTTTACAGTGTTTTATTTCTTACACACACTTTTCCTGAAACTATGGCTTCGTTTCTCAAAACTCTACACACAATAACGCAAAGATGTAAAACGTCACACATCTCTTGCAAAAGCAAACACTTCATTCAAAACTATTTTAACTCTCTTAAAATTTGTGTTTTAGCACACTAGGCTTCAAATGATTGGCCACATAGATGCCAAACTACTGTACACACAGATGTGAAACAATGTAAAACACTACTATCTTCACACATCGGCTATATGTAGGCCTATGGGCACAAACAATTGATAAACTTTATAGTTATTGAACTGAACTGAATAAATATAGCCTAATGAAGTGACTTGAACTGAATATTGAGACTTTTGGCTTATTAGAGCTGTTTTATTGTAGAATTTGAACGTGTTACTATGAAGCTACTTTTGAAACTATCTGTATTGTATTGTGATATAGAAATAATGCCTATTTGACTTGTGCATTCAGTATATTTACAAATAAACTGAAATGCAAGGGTGCTTTTTCCCCTCAAAACATTGAGTTTTGATTTCTAAGTGATCAAATTTTACACTAAACAAAAATGAAGAGGGTAAAAAAAATTCTTTCTGAAAATATTGAGGTTCGATTTCTATAAGTGATCAATTTATAAGTAGCCTATTTTCACACATGATCGTTGGGTGGAGGAATGGGAAATGATTGTGGCATTTAAATGGTATGTTTTCTAAATGAAAAGAGCTGTTATTTTTTTAATTATGTTTGTGTCTAA
>JAQIUQ010003575.1:180000-247300 GCA_030378365.1 Hybognathus amarus
CAAATAGATTTATGTTATCTGGGGATCTTTCTAAGATGTTTATCAGATGTATTTACACTGAAGATGTTTTCTAAGATCTTTAACAGACATCTCGTACCAGTACCTGTGCTATCTGGTGGCAAGGTCTTAAAATATTTTAGTTAAAATAATATGTTTTGCAAAATGTCTAGTCCAGTAAATGAAGTTAATTCTTGTTCAAAACAATCACTTTAGCGAAGTTTGTACCATTTTCTGTTTATTTTGATAAATGAATACATTATGAATACATACAATTGTCATTACTGTAAAAATTTACAAAAAATACAGAAAAAAAAATATTTTGAAAGGAAAAGATTCTGAAAACTTTAAAGGATATCCCATAATAATAGTAGTTTATTCATGATATGATTATATTTTTAAATATATTCATAATTAATATGGTGATTATCTGGAAGGTGTACACCCAACTATTTACCATCTAGAATCTAACAATGTTCTGTCAGACAAATGGAAAAGTCAGATAGCTTTTTATTATCATGTTAATTATTGTGCATTTAGTCCGGACAGCAGGGGCACCTTACCCTAAGGCTATGTTTACACGGAAACGATTTTGAAAGAGAAAACGCAAAAGTCAGCGTTGCGTCATCACTTTTTATTCTGCGTTTAGACGAGCGTTTTGTGTGAGAAATTCATGTGCAAATGGTGACGCAAAAGTCTGTGAAATTCAATGTAGTATGCACTTCAGGCGGCTAGGAGTGCATACTATAACAACACCAAGTCCACGCGCCTGCGTACAACCTTCACTGTCAAGCAGACTTTTGCGTTTTACCCTTTACACGGGAATGCGACAGTGGAGCGTTTTGAGATTTCCACTCTGGAGGGTGGTTTCACTTCTTTTGCGTTTTTAAGCCTCAAAAACGCCGTCGCCGTGTAAACGAAAGGCACATTCGACAAAATATTTTTACGTTTTCACCCACGAGCGTTCTCGTGTAAACAGGGCCTAAATACTATGTTACTTTATTTACCTTGAACCAAACGGAAAGTACCTTTAATCTCAAAATATGTTCGGTAATTTTAGCGATTCTCGTTTGCTACTGAAATCTACAACATTTTTAAAAACATCAAATACTAGATCAAATTAGCACATAATCAATCAGTTGTTGCCCACGATCCTGTCAAGGATCAGGACAAATTTCCATGTGCACCTTGAAAAGCGGATGTTTTGGAAAGTCCTGCGGCAAGTTTTTAATTGTGCATTCTAGTGGTGTAGAGGAAAATCAAATCAAAGGTGCCTTTTATCCCGGTGCAACCTTTGCCCTGTCTTTGATCTTCCTGATCAAGTCTTTCTCTCAGATTTGTTCATTTTTAGGCCTTAAAGAGGGTGAGAGAGAGCGTTCCGGACGGGCCTGGAGGCAGCTTCACCTACACCTTCCATGGAGAATCCTCATGCAACGTTTGCCACATTTTTCGGAGGAGCCAATCCTTTGAGATATTTTTTGGCAGGAAAGTCAATGGACGAGATGGACGATGACATGGAGATGGACAGGAGTGACCCTTGGACTTTTACGGGTTTTAACATAAATGGATTTCGCACGAACGGCACGGACGTTGGTCAGGGCGCCGCCACGCAGAAGGCAGGACCCGCGATTCATCACGAGCTCCAAGGGTGTCTCTGAGAGGAGGTCTTTCATGGGTGCACCAAGCGCATGAAATCTCACGCAGCGCTTGATACGGGACGGCTCGGACCATGAGAGCCGAGGACGAAATCCTCACAATTGAGGTGAGAGCGTGGCTGGAAAGAAGGAACCAAATACACGTTTCCACGGGAGATCACGGAACTCGCAGAAACCCGATTCCTGCCGACATTGTGTTTGTCATTAAAGCAAGCCTCACGGCCACTTTCGGCGAGGGTCTGATATTGCTGTACCCGGTACGGGTCAGTTTGCGGCAGGTGGAAGAGCCACTACAAATGAATTTGCTCAATGGTCATTTATTGATCCATCCATCCATCCATCCATCCATCCATCCATCCATCCATCCATCCTATCTATATCTATGCATCCATCCATCCATCTATCGTATCTATCCATCCATCCATCCATGCCATCTATCCATCCATCCATCCAACTATCCATGCATCTATCCATCCATCCATCCATTCAACTATCCATGCCTCTCCATGCTATCCATCCATCCCATCCATCCATCTGTCTATGCATCCCATCCATCCATCTATCTCATCCATCCATCTATCCATCTATCTATCTATTCATCCCTCCATCCATCTATGCATCCATCCATCCATCCATCCATCTATGCATCCATCCATCCATCTATGCATCCATCCATCTATCCATCTATGAATCAATCCATCCATCCATCCATCCATCCATCCATCTATCCATCTATCCATCCATCCACATGCCTCCATCTATTCATCCATCCATCCATCCATCCATCCAACTATCCATGCCTCTATCCATCCATCCATCCATCCATCCATCTATCCATCCATCCATCCATCCATCCATCCAACTCATCCATGCCTCCATCCATCCATCCATCCATCCATCCATCCATCCATCCATCCATGCCATCCATCCACCCATGCATGCATACATCTATGCATCCATCCATCCATCCATCCATTCATCCATCTCCACATCTCCCATGCATCAATCCATCCCATCCATCCATCCATCCATCCATCCATCCATCCAACTATCTATCCATCCATCCATCCATCCATCCATCCATCCATCCATCAATTGTCCGTTAAATGCAATATGATTTTCCACCATGTAAGTTAAATTGCAGCACATGCAAATTGTAGTTTACTGTAAATTAACATGTTTTTACCAAATCATTATTAAATTGCTTTTCAGTTACAATTTACCAAACACTTTGCAGCCTATACTGACACTTTTTTAGTCTATACTTTCGATTCTGTGCAAGTTTTTCTATAAGGCACTGTTTAGTTGAATTTCCCAGCTAAAAATGTTACATTCTTCAGAGTGAAATTTCATCTCTTACATAATGCAGTTTACACGAGAATGAATATGAGCTCGCTCAGCTGTTGTGAGAAGCCAGAAAAGAGCTCGCCCACTTAAAACTGTTAACTGCTATCAAGATGTACTTCTATGGCAGGATCATTGATAGACAGTCCAGTGTTGTGCATAGAGTACCAAACATGATGTCAAACCAATAAGAATATGCTTTTCAGGCTTTGTGTGTGTTGAAAGGGAAAGATTGGATTCATTTTTGCACACAATATACTGCAGTATAATGAATGGAAATTATGGCTGTGGTAAATAATGTGAAAGCTGTGCAACACATGTTACTGTAACATCTGAAATTCTCAGATTACTGTCCTCATCCTGGTCATGTAAAGCGTAGAGAGTACATTAGAGATTAATATGTATTCATAATATTAAAAATTATAATTAAATGATAGCATATATAAGCTGGACCAATTATCTATCTAACAACAGCTCACACCAGACATGAATATTGATTATACTTGCCTAACTCAATTATCTTTTCTAGATGGATGACAATGTAAAATTAAACGATTTATATGCAGTTACGCACACTTAAAAATTATATTATCAATAAGTAATGACAACATGTTTTTGCATTGTTGTAACTCATCAAACAATTAAACAATTTTAAAAATGTTTACAAGTTATACAAGATTCAACACTTTTAAATCAGTTTAATGTAATTTAAGTTGAAATTACTTAAACATCCAAGTTGATTGTACTTATAATGTTAAAAGCAACTTTTTTAACTACTAAACTACTTTTGTGTGTCATTGTCTTATCCTTGTCTCATCAAAATAATGTTACCATGTTCAACTTTATTTTTTAAGTTATACAGGATTTATCTAAGCAACTTTGTTATACTTAAAATATACCAATTTGATTACTTAAAATTTAAGGAGTTCAATTACAGGTAAATTTAAAACTAATAGCACACGAAGTTAAAGTTTAAAGAATCCTGCTAACCAGTGTATTGTTTTTCTTTGATCACAGTCATTGTGTGGCTGCTCCGTCACCGTGTTACGACGATTGACGGTAACACGTGCAATATGAAGATAACCGATGTTATCAAACCCGGCATGAGGAAGATCATTGCTGGACAAGGAACTGCCCTTCCCAAAGAAACCCAGAGCAAAGAGGGGACCTCATTGTGGAGTTTGATGTGAACTTTCCTGAAAGTCTTGCCATCTAATGCCAAGGATGTCCTGAAAAGACACTTACCCGTCTCATAAAGTCAATTTGGACTTTAGTGACATTTCATGAACAATTCAGTCCCCTCGTTGCATACGTGGACTGAAAATGACAAATCAAATTTTGAGAATGTGCAATTTCTATTTTTTATCGAAATGTTTGTTAAATATATACATATATGTTGTATGTCTAACACACACACATATATGTGTGTGTGTGTGTTGCATGCCTATGTATGTCAGTGACAGTGCAGGCTTAAAGTGCAATTTTTGTCTGAAATGTTTTTTCCCCAGTTATTTTTCAAAATGTTTTATTGCAACCTTATACAACATCAGTGTTTTACAGTACTAAATTAGCAAAATGTGTTTGCTTTTTCAAGTGAGAAAATTCATCTGTACTGACAAACTGTTCGGACTGTTCTTCTGTCTAAATGCAAAATATACAATATAATTTTAGTAAATGATGGCTTGGTGTGAACTGCGTGATGATGCCATGGATACTTGCCTTCATTTATGATACTTTGCATTTAGCTAGACATGCCTTTTCAGGTCTGATATGTCAGATCCCTGTAAATGTGAGCAACACACTCACGTAAAATAGGCCTACCTGTCTTTGACAGAGACCAAAAAATGGTGACTTGTGCTGTGGGTTCATACAATGTTTTATTCATTTTAAAATTTGAAGAGCATTTGCATACTTAGTATTATTTTACCTTACATTTTTACTCCGTTAACTACTAGTGTCTTGTGTTTGGAAGTTTATTACTAAATCCTTATGATACAATGAATAAAAACTGTAGGAGGTACAGAAACTTTCAACAACTGTACACGTGATTCATTGAAACATCCGCCAGAGGACGCCACATGAAAAAAAAAAAAAAAAAGAAATGAGGGAAGTTAAGTCCCAAAAAGTAATAATAATAACAATTCAGCAACCTTTGCTACAGAGAATCATTTATCATTAGAATAATGATTGTGAATTATGAAAGCAGAATTTCGGGTCTAAAACTAAATGAAAACAGCTACTAAATAATTTAGAATGAATGTCACAAATATGAAGCCTATTTTTTTAGTAGTCATATTGGACGAAAGTATGAATAGGCTAAACTCGTAGGCTAATGTGTATTTTTAGTTAGCCTATATAAGCTATTTATAGTTTCTAACACGCACGTTAACTGTTAACCTGTAACCAAAATTGGAGAGAAAGTATTTATGACACAATAATCTTGTTTTTTTGGGCGTATACATGTTTATCTTCCAAAAAATAATCTTTATATATTCTAATTGACACCTGAGCCAGGTAAATGAGTTTCAGGATGACGTCACTGCGCCCTGTAGCGCGCGTGCGTTCGGCCATAGAGCGGTCCATTGTGTCTGTCTGCGTCTCAACGGCGAGAGACTTTACAGTAAGATCCGCGTACAGTCTATTTCTGATCTAATACCTGTTATTTTTAAGCCCCTGGGTCGCTTTCGAAGAGAGGAAACTAGCGCACCGAATTAAAAGGACCAATTCAACAGGTTGTTTTAAGTCTTTCAAATGCTCTAGCCGTCCGGTTCCCCCTACGGATTTACAGGAGGAGCAAACATGCCTTTGGGACTCAGGGAAAAAGAAAAATAAGTCGAGGGAAAGCTCGAACTTAGTGGAGAACGAGGAGGTGAGCGGGCACGCAGGTGTCGGGAAGTCCGCGGTGAACGGTGGTGGAGTCGGCGGACTCCCTGCTCCACCTGCCAGCCTCCGACCGAAACTGTGTTTCACACGCAGCTCGCGCACGGCAGTCCCACGGGGAGGATAGAGGGCTTCACGAACGTCAAAGAGCTGTACAGCAAAATAGCTGAAGCGTTTAATTTAAGTCCGGATGAGGTAAATGTAAACTTAAATATCTAAGTGTGAACTTGAGTCAGTAGCCTACGCAGGCAGTGAGTGAGTCAGGAATAAATTAGCAAATCAAAAACATGGTGTTTGCATAAGGTGCGTCTTTCTGAGTACAGGGAACTTAAATTATCGAGGAGTCGTTTACTTTTTTTATTTTTTTTTGACTCCTGAAAGGCAATTTTACATTTGGGTCAATGACAGATAAGGATAATATTGGGTATTATACAATTTTGATTCTTGGCTATTAAAAAAACTTGATTAAAACATTTGCTAAGTGCTTCGAAATGTCTTCCCCCTACTTGTATGTCTGTTTGACCTGAACAGAACATTTTCATAAAAAGGTCTTGAGACTTTTGATGACCTTGAGGGTCTAAAGGGGACCACACTTTTTAGGGTGTTATGTTACTTGAGTATTAACAATTTCCTGCATGTTGGTTACATGCTGACTTCAATTTGGTGAACAAACTAGATCGAATATTAAAAACAAAATTCAAAAATAAGTATTTTTCACCTTTGTAGTGCAACAAAGAATGTGTTTCAAAGTTATTTTTATTCTTAATGACTCTGCAAAAAAAAGATAAAATACATGAATACAATAAATCTTCAAGATGAAATTCCAACTCTCAGCACAAAACTATTTTAACGTTATGTTGAATTGGTGGCTAATTTGATTTCATACAACCTCATTTGTATTGTTTTTCATATACAATCTGCTTATGCCCCACTGATGGTTAGGTTTCAGGAGTGAACATGATGCTTGCTTTTTCCCAAAAATCATACATTTAATCACATGATACAAATTTATATGGATAAACCACCACAATTTCATAAGATAAAGTTGGAAATTCTTTATTTTTCTAATAGTGTGAATTAATATTTTGACCAGATACTTGAATTTGGTGTTTTGGAACTTAAAAGGAATTTAGAATTTAAAAATAATTATTGATGATGAAGCATTCTAGATTCTTCAGTTCAGTTGGTCCCACTTTATATTAAGTGGCTTTAAGTACTATGTACTTACATTGAAATTAATAATTTGATACAATGGACTTATTGTGTACATACATGTTTTTACATTGTACTTATATTTTAAAAATACTAGCATGTAATTACAGCTGTAATTAATTTATGTAATTACATTGGTAATTACACAGTTGACCCATCCCTCACACCTTAACCTAACCTTAAACCGACCCATACCACCACACCTGTCCCTAACCTTACCCGTATCACACCTCAATAGCAGCAAAAGTGTTTTACAATACAACAGGACCACAATAATACATTGTACTTATTTTTCGATGTAAGTACATAGTACTTAAAGCCACTTAATATAAAGTGGGACCGTTCAGTTTATTTGTTTCTGGGAGCATAGATAGGCTACTTTCTGAAGTTGCTAATAAACTAAAAAAGTTCCCTGTTGAAGACAATAAGGCTCTCCTGTTGCATCAAGTGTTGTTAAACTTTTTGGTTGCAATTGAAACACTTTGCTGTGAAACTTTTTTGTGAGTGCGAGTGAATGTTGTCTGGCCTTCATAGTTGGTCGGTCCTCATTTGAGAAAGTTTCCTACTTCTTCCTGTACTAAAAACACTTAAAGGGATACTCCACTTTTTTTGGAAATAGGCTCATTTTACAACTCTCCAAGTTAAACAGTTGGGTTTTACCATTTTGGAATCCATTCAGCTGATTTTCTGATATTTAGAAGAATATCAGTAACCAGACAGTTTCTGATCTCATTGACTTCCATAGTATATTCCTACTATGGAAGTCAATGAGACCAGAAACTGCCTGGTGGTTACTGATATTCCCGATCTCATGAAAGTTCGTATTTATAGGGCCCTATAATTTCTGCAATCACGGAATAGAAAGCACACTCTTTTTACAACTAAAATAACAGTAAAGGGTAAAAAAAATGAATTCCCAAAAATTAAAACGGAAAAAAACGGAATTTGCAAAAATTAAAACGGAAAAAACGGAATTTGGGAAAAAATAAAATGGAATTTGGGAAAAAATAAATATTATTTATTATTATTTATAATATTATTTATTAAATATTATTTATTTAAAATAAATAATATTTTATAGGGCCCTATATTTATAGCACGAATGTCATTTCTTGTGCCATTTATACGCCAAAAAACCTTTTGCGTGTATATGTTGCGCGTTTTCGCGTGCATATGATATGCACTTTTTGGCGTGTAATGCGCACAAACTCCCCTCCACCCTCCCCCTAAACCTACCCCAGGGTTTTTCAGTGCGTACCATATACACGCAAAAAAAAACATTTTTGCCGTATAAATGCCACGAGAAATTACATTCGTGGTATAGATATGCATTTTCATGAGACTGTGTTGCATATTCTTCTATATATCAGAAAATCGACTGAATGGATTTGAAAACGGTGAAACTCAACTGTTTGAACTCTGGGGGAGTTGTAAAATGAGCCTATTTCCAAAAAAAGTGGAGTATTCCTTTAAGGGGATTTATCCCAAAAACCAGTCAGACCAGTAACCAGACTGTTTGGACAGATCTGTCGGTGTGGGGTGTTTAAATGATTTAAAGGGCAGCCAACAGATTGGTTTGATAGTATTCTGAAAATAAATCGCATGATGGCCTGTTGAAGTTTATACGTTGTGGATACCTCAATCCAACACTGATTATTTGCATGTTCAAGTGGTGGGTCCTGATATTGGTATGAACATTGCAGGTCCTCAGAGGAACTCCCTCACATCCTGTTATAGTGGTTACAACCCTAACAAATGATGATAAACCGCCCCTGCCTCCCCGGGGATGGGGGCTATGTGCGGAGTAGTGCATACAGTATTACTCTTTTGCATGCGTTGTGTTGCCTATATTAATTAATTAATTTTGGGATTTGAGTAGTAATTTGAAGAGATTTTGCCAATGCTCACAGCAACATTCACTATGTCGACATGGGAAAATGAAGCATACCTGGTTAAAGGGCTTTGTCGGTTAGGTTCGGCTTGCTCTCTGTTTAACGCGTTTACAACATTCATTACATTCTCATGTAAAATTAATGTGACAAAGAGACTCCATTTGTCAAGTGAATGGCAGATTCAAGACAGATTTCAGCTATCGGATGGTTTAACGCAGATAAAAATAAAGACGTTGTAAAGATTTATCTTTCTTTTTTTTTGCAGAACTTCAAAACCGGTCAAAGTCTGTTTATTACCAAGACACAACTCTGTTGCACACGCTGGACTATGTGACTTCACTAAAGTGTGCTTTCATGGAGCTGAAATGTCATTTGTTTAGCATTTGCATGCAGGTGCTGATGTCTGGACATTGTGTTGTCTGCTCAACAGCTTTCTATGTTTTTTGCTGGGTCAGACATTTGGTAGATTGTTTGATTTAGCTGGCCTAATCTGAATATTTTGCTCGAAGGCCTACAAAGTGCACCTTGTTTTGATTAGTTAATTTGACTTTCTTCTTCTCACACACCAGTTTTTGTTCTGATAACAGCAAGCCCGTGAAGTCTGTATTAATACTAAAACTGAACTGGAAAGCTCCCTTCTATCTGAGTGGGAATTGCTAATGGAATTATAATGGAGGCCCAAATAAAAGCCCCACGCATTTTCCATGAAGACTGAAGAAAGTAGAGCTGAAAATGATTTGATCAAAAATTCAAATCAGTAGATGCTCATGCTTTCTTTTTTTAAAGCTGGATAGACAGCAGCATTGTTTATTAGTATCTGTACTATCTGATGTAACAGGAACTCACAGTTTATCTCAGTGTGACATCGGTATATTTTAGCATTATTTAGTGAGATTATTTGCATACTAGTTTTCTGTAACGCTTTATAGATGATATAATCCATTGTAGATACGAGACCCTGCATTCACAATCTGACTAACGCTAAATTCCAGTCAGGTCAGTGTTTATCTGGTTGAATTATGCTCTGACATACAATGTATGCAATTCCATATTGTTGTGTTCATTAAGGAGTATTTTGTAAAGCGCAGCAAGAAAATCTAAAGACATCTAAAACTGAAGAGAAGTAAAACATTTTATATTTTGCAGATAAATGTTAAGCCTATTTTAATGCATTTTAAAGACAATAACAAAATGTTTTGTTGCGCTTAAAGTTGCAATTGCCAAAAATATTTCATGACTCATTATCAATCTTCCAGATCTTACACTGAGAATGTCCCACCCTCCAACGCCACCAGCCACTTACTAGAATTATGGTTAAACTAAAGCATATTGGCCATTTAAAAAAAATAAATTAAAAGGAAGTCCTTTTGGATATTTCAATTTCCAGTACCGACGACTTTTGTCAATATGTCAGCAGTGGGGATAATATGGCATGGGGTTGTTAAGAATTCTATTACCATATTTCAAAAAACTTTTTTTTATACATAGTATTAGCTGCTGCACTGCTGATTTTAAAAAAATGTTGTCCCGACACTATTACTATTACTATCATCATTGAGATTGACAATTACAGTAACAAAGTATTTTTACATTTTTGTACACAAGTATCTGTGCGTAATCTTTTTATATTTATTTAGGCTATTTTTTTTTTTCATTTTTGAAAACTTTTACTTCACTACATTTCAAAGCATAAAATCATACTTTGCTCCATTTCATTTGTTGACTGGAGAACCGCTGAAAATGGATCAGTACAGTTCACAATTGAATCAGTCATTGGAATTTTTTAAATAACAGGGACCTATACATCATATACACTCACCTAAAGGATTATCAGGAACACCTGTTCAATTTCTCATTAATGCAATTATCTAATCAACCAAACACTTGGCAGATGCTTAAATGCATTTAGGAGATGGTCCTGGTCAAGACAATCTCCTGAACTCCAAACTGAATGTCAGAATGGGAAAGAAAGGTGATTTAAGCAATTTTGAGCGTGGCATGGTTGTTGGTGCCAGACGGGCCGGTCTGAGTATTTCACAATCTGCTTAGCTGGGATTTTCACGCACAAGGGTCTAGGGTTTCTTGGGTTTTCAAAGAATGGTGTAAAAAGGGAAGAACATTCAGTATGCCGTGATCTTTCCACATACTGCAGCACTTGGTGATCAGTCCTGTGGGGGCGAAAATGCCTTGTTGATGCTAGAGGTCAGAGGAGAATGGGCCGACTGATTCAAGCTGATAGAAGAGCAACTTTGACTGAAATAACCACTCGTTACAACCTGGGCTACAACAGCAGAAGACCCCACCGGGTACCACTCATCTCCACTACAAATAGGAAAAAGAGGCTACAATTTGCAAGAGCTCACCAAAATTGGACAGTTGAAGACTGGAAAAATGTTGCCTGGTCTGATGAGTCTCGATTTCTGTTGAGACATTCAGATGGTAGAGTCAGAATCAGGTGTAAACAGAATGAGAACATAAGATCCATCCTGCCTTGTTACCACTGTGCAGGCTTGGTGGTGGTGGTGTAATGGTGTGCGGGATGTTTTCTTGGCACACTTTAGCGCAAATTGGGCATCGTTTATATGCCACGGCCTACCTGAGCATTGTTTCTGACCATGTCCATCCCTTTATGGCCACCATGTACTCATCCTCTGATGGCTACTTCCAGCAGGATAATGCACCATGACACAAAGCTTGAATCATTTAAAATTGGTTTCTTGAACATGACAATGAGTTCACTGTACTAAAATGGCCCCCACAGTCACCAGATCTCAACCCAATAGAGCATCCTTTGGGATGTGGTGGAACGGGAGCTTCATGCCCTGGATGTGCATCCCACAAATCTCCATCAATTGCAAGATGCTATCCTATCAATATGGGCCAACATTTCTAAAGAATGCTTTCAGCACCTTGTTGAATCAATGCCACGTAGAATTAAGGCAGTTCTGAAGGCGAAAGGGGATCAAACACAGTATTAGTATTGCATTCCTAATAATCCTTTAGGTGAGTGTATTTATAACATACTAGCACTATCTCATATAAAACTGCTACAGAATAGTGGAAGACTAGCTCTGACTGAAATGGAGAACCGCTGTGTAAAAGTGGAAAAACTGGAAGAACTGGTTGAGGAACGACCACTCTAGAAATTACCATTTGAACTCACCGTTTGAGACGAGTGTCACTGTCACCTAACCTACATTTCTTTCCCTCATCCCCCTCTCCTTCTCCCCCATGGCAAAGATCACCAAAAACTCACCCGAGAATCTAAATGGTTTTATGTGAATGATTATCATTGAGTTTTATTCATGTTTGGTATCATTGGAAATGTGTCTGTGCGACTGATACAAATGTATCACTTCCAAATATGTAAAACAAAAGGAAATAAAGTTCTTAAGAGTTAAGCATGGTTAAATCCTGAAAAAAAGCAATTTACTAGCACGTTTCCATGTGAAAGAAGTTTCTGTCTATATATATATATATATATATATATATATATATATACTTTTTTTTGCTATATTTGAATTATTAGTAGCCTAAGTAAAAGTGACATTTTAGCTTGCTGAACTTTAATTTTGATAATCAATTACTTTTATACTTTTTCTCAAGTAAACTTGAAATAGATTCATATTGTGTAAAGTACACAATAAGAGTATAAGGGTAAAGTACCTGACTTGTACCACAAAGCTTAAAAGTAAAGGATGTGTATAACAGTAATGAGAATTTGAAAAAAGTGAAACTCTTTGAGGATGTTTATTGACACCCTTCAAAGCATATCATATTATGTTGCAATTCTTGTTGTCCACACTGTGAACCGAGGCTGATCCTGCAGCACTCAGGGCCATTATAAAAGAAATATGATTATCAGTGTTGAAACACGTCTTCAAGTATGCTCTTGCTGTTGTCATCTGAATGGAATGTGAGTCACGCCTTTATTGAAACCCGTTTAGATGGTTATGTTGTAACTTCAGACGTCAGTCCGTGTATTTTGAATGATATGTTTTAACAAATCCTTTTGTTTTGGACCCCATTGACTTTCATTGTATGGACAAAAATATCTGAAACTGTAAGTTTCAAAAAGAAAGTCATAGATTTATGGAGTAAATGATGACAGAATTTAAAGTCCCCCTGTGGTGAAAATCAAGTTGTTGTGCATGTCTGTGTAGTGTTTTTAATATGCTTTAAGTCACACCATGTGCAAATGTCATTGCTGAGTATTTTGTTCTTAAAACTGCAGTGAACAAAAGATTGCTGGTGTTTATGACGTCACAAACTACCTTGTAACCAATCAATGTCAACATGCAGGCGTTGTCAGCAAACTTGCAGGGGAGTCTAAAAAAGTCAGGATATCCCAGTATATTCTTCTGTTGTTATAAAAAATCGGGTAGATTTGTATATTAAGATGATGAACTATGTCTTTCTCTATTGACGTTCTGAGTTGTTCAAAGCGTTTCTGATGATTGTTAGAAGGCAGCTGAAATTGCGAACGCGGGACACGGTTTGAGTAACATTAGCAACACATTAGCCGTTTGATAACGTAGTCAAGCTAAAGGCTAATCATATAAATACCATTACATTCCATGTTGTAAAGAGCGATACCATTGTGTATCGTTTACATTAGTAAGTTGGCCGAGTGGGTCTTTGAGCTGGCCTGAGTGAGTGGAGGCGGGGATAATTTGCATATTCATGAATCAGCGTATACTGAATGAAGCAAGGGTGTAGAGTTACATTCAAGCTATTTAAAGGCATGAAGAAAGTTTTTCACAGGTAAAACTTTTAAATATGTAATTTTGGTGATCAAAGATGAGTTTTAAGGGATAAAATTGACTTTAAATTGAACTAATTGTTGATAAATCTAAAAGTATGTTAAAGTTGACCCAAGTTCACTCTCATAGGGTAAACACAGTGAAGTTTTGAAAGCTGGTAAATCCTTCCTTTACCCCACCAATGTTAATGGTTACCTATGGAAAAAATGTCGATGAGTCTCATTTTGTTGTTGTGAATGGATTTACACAGTGATGTCTAAGCTGGCTGGTTAGTCAGTCGTTGTAATGAATGATTTGATGATTCCCTTCACTTCATCAACGAACATGTTGGTGTGGTGTGAAACCTGGCTGCTTCAGCATTTTGACCTGTTAAACTCTGTTAATCTTTCAAAGCGGATACATCACGTTTGTTCTTTTTTTGGTCCGTTATTAATGCCGGCTGAATCTTTAGGCTCTGCTCATTCATTCATTAGAGCAGATTGCCCTGCCAAGGCCCCCTAAATAGCACTCTGTTCCCAAAGAAACGGTCCTTGCTCTCCACTTTATTTCCACAAAGTGTAGTAGATTACTATAATCCTGTATATTGGCTAACAAAGTTGTTTTGATAAGCTCAGTTGATTTCCTGTTTCAAGAATGTGCTTCTGAAAGATCGGCCTGTTGCAATCCTGCCTGTGGGTGTGTCTCGTATCGAAGGTGAAACATTTGCCAGTTGAAGGAGGTTTTTCTCATAATGTGGGCGGGTACGTCAGAGCGTATATCCGCTGTGTCTCTAAAAAAACGTGCGATGTGTAAGAGGAAGCATGATGTCAGTCGAAACCTTGGTAACGCAGTAGGTGTCCGTGAATCGGCCCACAGATCCGCCTCCAGCCTGCCAGGACAAGGCAAAGCTGGTCGTCTCAGTAGCCAAAAGCCGCCTCCTCCTCCCCCTCCTGTCCCTGCGAAAGCTCCCCCTTAATCCCGGGCCTTTTGATAGGCTCTGGTAACCAGGGCAACAGTCTTGTATGAGTGTCAGCTGATGTGTGTCCAAAGTGCCCGCTGTGGCACAAAAGGGGAGAAAACAGAAAACAAGTCGTCTTTGTTAGAGCGTCTCTGCACCGCCAAAGGTCGCTGTAAAGAGCTGACACGGACTGTTCGTCTCTCTTACGTTAAATTGCGTCCAAAGGTTGTCCTTCGCTTACAAGCATGAGATCATGTTTACTATCAGGTTATCATGAAGCAAGTGGAATGCTTTAGTCTTTTCTTGACTTGTTATACAATACTGTGTTTAGTTGTCATCAAGTGTTCATTGGCCCGGCCCATCAGCCGTCAACCTTAAATCTGGTGTCTCGGGTTGCCAGGTCTCATGTTTCTTCACTTGCTGCCAGACACTGAAAGACATGATGCCAGATTTTTTGATGATTGTCTGGGTGACCCCATATGTCAGTGTGGACATTGTGGGTATTATAGAAGTGGTGCTTTATGCTTTTATATTATTGCATACACTAAGTATTTTTATTTATTTATTATGTAACATTGGACATAAACTGGCTTTATAAGACACTCTGCATTATAAAAGTCACTTTTTATTTTTAATTGGGGAAAAAACAGAGGTACACAACTATTATTTTAAAAATAATACATCATTCATTGCCATGGCTTGTTGCATTGATTGTGGGGCAAATACTGTGAAATCCCCTTCCGTTTTGAATGTTGTGAAACATGTTAAGCGATTATAACTGGTAGATAACTGGAACACGTACATGATTCCATGGAATTTTATTATAATTTGGAAACAGTCTGAAAAGATCTTTATGGGATCCTAAGAATCCAATTAAAATCAAACAGGTTCCTTCCTACTGGATTAACTGAAACAGGATTTTTTTATTAGTATTTTATTCTTTTCTCTTCCTAGGTATGTCTCTATCTTTGTCAGAACCCACTAATGAAAAACTGTTTTGTAACTGGACAGTTAAAGGAAATCTTTTAATTCTTTTTATGTCATACTGGGGAATTGGCATTGGTAGTCGTATTTTTCCTTTTGGCCACTGTATTCTTAACCCTAAAACCGTATTCTGGACAAATGTGGGCAAAATAGTTTATTTAAATAGTTGATTTATTTAAAAAAATACTTCCCTTGATCTGAGCGGTACAAGACTTGGCTACTTTTCCTAAGTTTGCCTCCTGAACACACACAATTTTTTGACTCAATTCTACAATGTTAAGTGGGTGAAAAAACTCCTTAATCTTGTATTTGGTGTCAAAAATGGGCACCCATAGAAATGAATGGGAAAAACTGTAATTTAGAGCATTCTAAAATAAGCTAAAATAACATCATCTTTAGGTTTTAGCTTTAAGAACTTATTGGAATGATATTTTAATGTAGTTAAAAAATAAGCATAATTTACATTGAAAATATGGTACTTTTTGAAGTAAATAAATTCAAAACTACCCCCAAAATAAAAAAAACACCATAAACGGATAGACAAAACTTTATCAAAGACAGTGATCTAACATTTATAACAAATAAAAATTAGGATCACACCTGAGTCTTCTGTGCCCACAATTACAGGATTAAGGGCTATAAAGTAAATACGGTTTGAGGGCTACAGTAATATATTTGTTGATTTGCTGTTGTATATTTGTTGACTTTGCTTTGGCTTGCAAACGTTTTTGCTCTTAAAGGGCTCATGAACTGGCTTTTTAAATGTTTTTATTTTGTTGTCTGAGGTCAACTTATGACGTTCGCTTGGTTTTTACATTCAAAAACATAAAAATGAATAAGTTATGGGCTATTTTCTTCCCTAGTTTTCAGACTACTTGAAATATGCTCGGATTTTATGGGCGTATTGCATTGAAGACTAGGAAGTAAACGCCCACTGCTGTGAGTGGATAACAGTTTTGCATATTATAATGAGCTTCAACTCTGTCATTGGTTTCGGTCGGTGCACGTGGGGGAATTTGTTTTGAAAACCACTGTTGTAAAATGGCAACCGGAATGATTCGCCCATATATGTTTGACCCAGAGTCCGATCCCGAATCGCAGGACAATGAACCAACAGCACCTTCGAATACATCGGATACTTGTAGAACACATACACATAATTATTAGATATCAAAAGTTCTGTAACAATGCAATGCTAGCCGAGTAGATCTAAAATAAAAATATTACTCACATAAGTGTGTTGCACCACTCCTGTTGGATCCAATATAGAAGGTACAGCGCCTTTTTTAATCTTAATCTGTCTGCAAATCCAGCCTCAAACTGTGTCTTGTTCACAAAACAATCCTCGGTGAAATGAAGCGAACATACGGATAATGTTTTACACTCATCTGCTGGAACGTCATTAAAAACAAATTTTAACCAGGCATTCCTAATATTGGAATCCAGAGGAAGCTTATGCAGCGACTGTCTTCTTCCACAGCCAGGCACGGCACAACATTTTGTCAACGGAATGTTTATTGCTGGCCGCTCGCTCCAGTTTGTCATCACGAGGTATGCTTTTGTTTACCATTGCGTGAATGCGCGAATCGGTGGGCGGGAGCTAAACCGGCCGTGTTGAAGTAGGCGTTGATGAGCGGGTGGGGTTTTAGCGGCTTTGACGTCATACTTCCACACTTTCAAAAACGAGACGTTTGTTGAGGCTGGGGTCAATAAAAGCTTTTATTGGACTAACAAGGACGTTTTCAGTTCTGAAACTTACAGGATATTCTTATAATATGATGACCTCTTAGATGTCAAAAGCTCAAGGAAAATTTGATTTCTCAGTTCATCACCCCTTTAAATATTTTCGCAAGCACATACTAAAGTGATATAATGGGAAGGAAAAATATATAGTATGCAATGCTTTTGGTAGTGAACGGAAACTACCAAACTACCTTTTTTGTTTTTTGGAGCGAATGCAAAGTTTCTCTGGGGAACTCAAATGTTTTGAATGGAAACGCAAAGGCATTTAAATGTAATTTTTCTTCATATCAAAATCCACAGGGCTTTGTTTTTTTTTTAAAAGTGCCGTATCACTATATTTAAAACTCTCCTCTAAATGTATTACAACAGATCCTATTTTGCACACTCAACACCCACAAAATTGATATGGAAAAGCTGCTGGGAGGGCAGATAGGACTAGAGGACTTCATCTTCGCTCACATAAAAGGGATCAAAAAGGAGGTGGAGGTGCACAAAACTGAGGATGCACTTGGGCTCACCATCACAGACAATGGAGCTGGATACGCCTTCATAAAGGTAGACTCTCAATGACGCTTCTCTCGAGAACAGGCTGTTATTATGGGATGTCGCCTCTTTAGTAATAGCTTTCTGAGCGTAGCGCACATACTGTGGCTTCCCGTAGTACTCAGCGCTTCCCATGTACAGCCAATGATTTGCATGTTTTTGAAAGTAAACAAATGTAGTGCCTGAAGAGAATTGTATGACTGTGTAAGTTGTAATATAAAAATGTTATGTACCCTTTTGTCCAGTGTTGCTTTTGTTTGGCCATGCTTTGATTGAGAGACCTTAATAATAGAATTATAAGTTAGAATGACTTTGTAAGATCACATGCTGTAGCTCTGAACTCCAGGTTTTTATCCTTTTATCCGTCAGTTGTGTTTTAGACCCATATTTTGACATGTTTTATACATAGTTAAGCCTAGGTAATGGTTAAAGTAGGCCTAAATGTATTTGCTCAGTTGCTGCTTTTAACATGTTAACTTTCTTAAAGCTGAAGCATGCGTGTGTTTTTCTGTTTGGCAGCGTATCAAAGAGGGCAGTGTGGTGGATGGGGTGAAGGTGATCTGTGTGGGAGATCATATCGAAAGCATTAACGGAAAGAACATAGTGGGGATGCGGCACTATGAGGTGGCGCGAATGCTGAAGGAGCTGCCGAAGATCAGTCCTTCACCCTCAAACTGATGGAGCCCATGAAAGCCTTCGGTTTGTCATTCATGCTTCTTGTTAAATTACTATTTTTTTGGATATTCCTAATTTTTAATGTAGTACGTGAGTGATGTATGGAAGAAAACCTAGACAATGGAGTGTAGCAGTGGGTTTCTGGAATAAATATCCCACTCATTTTCTGAGAAGGAGGTCTCAGAAGGGGCGTGCCTCAATTTGGGGCGATTTACAGACCGAGTAGGCGTTTTACAACCTCTCTGCCTGATTTGCTAAAACTTGAGTGGGCGATCTTTTCTCATCACATATATTTGTGATAATTAAAGTGAGAAAACAATGCGGTGAAATGGGGAGAGAGGTCACATGTACTACACATGGATGTAAGTGGATTTGTGTAAATTCTCATTCATTGCAAAATTCAAACGGGATTAGAAATTAATAATTTTCTCTCATTCACTTGCATTGACGATATTTCAACCTAGAGGTCCAGCGGGGTTAGCTGAAGGGGCGGGACTTACCAGCTCTATACGGTTTTGATTGGATGGTTGGAAAATGCCAGACCGGTTTGCAAACGCCCAATAATTGGGAAACGCCTTCTTGTTGTTCCGCAGAGACGTATATTTGGATTTTCTCCATTGAGAATTTTGTTTTGAACAAAATGTACACCAATGAGCTATAAGTGATGGTATTTGCTTTCAAGAAGCCACAAGTCAATGATTTCAATTTGATTTAAAAATAAATACATGTTTTACTGCTGAATTCCCAATGAGGAACTACACTACCCACAATCCTCTATAGAGATTCACCAATGAGAATACGCTGATTTCACGCAGCCGCCATTTTGAAATTGAAAGTGAGGCTCTGGTGGGACAACCCCAGAAGTACCTGCGATTTACACTATTGGATGTTAATATCCAATATACGATATGCATATAGTACATTCCTGCTCCTTTCGTCCTGGTTTTCTTCCCACCTCACCGGAGCCATTTCAAAATGGCGGCTGTTTGAAATCAGCGTATGGAAACTGCAGAAAAACACTCACATCCACAAAATATTGCGATTTCTCCTGGCTTCTTCATGTGATCTATTGAATGTATAAATGAAGATTTACTGTTAAAAAATGTTCTTTCACTTGGCAGAGATGCTTGAACCAAGGTCAAAGAGGAGGCGGTGGCGGAGGCAAATCCTCAGGAGAGGGCAAGATCGGCACAGGCAGAGAAACGCTCAGGTTGCGCTTCAAAGGGTCCTGCAACCGTCGAGAGAGATGGTAACTGTGTTTTACCAGTGTTGGCATAGCTTGTAATAGTGTAAGCACTGATAATCGAGTTAAGTTGAGAGCATATCTAATGCCTTTCTTTTACTCTACAGCCCAATGAGTTTGAAGAGAAGGCAGTGAAGAAAGTGGATGATCTTCTTGAGAGTTACATGGGCATTCGAGACACTGAATTAGGTGAGACTTTCTGTAGTGTGCATCTGTAAGATTTTGAATGTTTTTGAAATGAATCTGTAAGGCTGCATTTATTAGATCAAAAATATTTTTGATTTTTTTTTTAGGAAACTGTGATGTATTTTCTGGGTTCTTTGATGAAACAAAGTTTAAAAGAACATAATTTATTTGAAATATAGTAGTCGTTTGTAGCATTAGAAATGCCCTGTGCTACTTTTGTTTAATGCAGCCTTGCTAAATATGCTTTTATTTATTTAACCAGGTTAAAAAATGTACTTTACAAGAGTAACCTGGCCAAGAGGGCAGCAACAAATAGCATAAATATACACATTCACTAACATCCACCGAGTCAATACAATCAAGCGTCACAGCAAACGTTTACCAGGGGATACAAGTAATTATTAAATTACCTTAAACTCATACAGTGATGGAAGCAATATTACAGTTTTCTATACACTTGATAAGGTACTCCTGTTCAACTGCTCATCTAATTAGCCTAAACATGAGCTAGGTTTGAAATCACCCCTCATTCTTTATTTCCCTACATTACTTCACTAATATAGTTCACTGGAGGGAGAAAATGAAATCAAGTGAGTGAATTCGAACATCGAGTGTGCTGGAAGGGCTCCCGCTTTTGCATAGTTTGTGCTTGCTCTTTAATAATCATTATAAACTTAGCAAACTGGCAGCTCCAGTAGTAATAAAAAGATTTATCTTGAACTATATATACCTTAATTAAACAATTTAATTTTAAATTAAAAAGGAATGTATACCTGTATGATATCATGCTACAGTCACATTGGACTGTAGCCGTTTGGACTGTCGACCATAGCGGTTTGAAAAATGGATGGATAGATGATTCATCTGCTGGTGCCATCTTCTGGTGAGACACGGGAATTCATTTGGCACACAAATCTTAAAGTGCATTATGGGTATTCTCTAGCCATTGAGATGTACATCAGTTGTACACTTGTTATTGTGTTGCCTTATTTAAAGGGTTAGTTCACCCAAAAATGAAAATTGAGTCATTAATTACTCACCCCCATGCTGTACCAACCCCGTAAGACCCTCGTTCATCTTCGGAACACAAATAAATATATTTTTTTATATAATCTGAGAGCTGGATCACTCCTTCATAGACTGCCTAAGGGACTGGCTCTTGACGTCCCATAAAGTCATTAAAGAAAATGTTTAAATATTCCATCTGCCTACAGTGGCTCAATTATACGTTTATCAAACGACGAGACTACTTTTTGTGCGAAAAAACCATAAATAATGACTTTATTCGACTATTCCATTACTTCCTTATGGGCGCATGCGCAAGAACTGAGATGACAACGTTCTTCTTCGACTACTTCTTGTTACCGGCTGCTCACCGCTTAGGAGTATTACCGCCACCTACCGTATAAGATGATGTGCTGATATAGCTGGAAGTGCAAAACTTTCTGTTTACAAGCAGAGGAAGATGCGCGCTGTACATACGCTTTTCAATTACCATATTTTTCGCACTATAAGGTGCACTTAAAAGCCTTTTATCTTCTCAAAAAACGACAGTGTGCCTTATAATCCGGAGTGCCTTATATATGGATCATCATCTTATACGGTAGGTGGCGGTAATACTCCTAAGCGGTGAGCAGCCGGTAACAAGAAGTAGTCGAAGAAGAACGTCCTCATCTCAGTTCTTACAGAAATTAAATTTTTCTGTATTTAAAACCATTTTAAGTTGACACAGACAAGACTACAATATCAAGCGCTGATTGCAAGTATTGAAGAGCTTGTGAAGCTGATGATGCACAACAATAAATGCTAGTATCGTCTGCATAGCATTAGGAATGTCATCACAAATATCACTTGTATACAAAGGAAATAAAATGGGTCCTAGAACTGACACCTGTGGTACTCCTTCAGATACCATCCTTTAAAAGTACACACTAAGTTCGTACTGAAAGGTAATTGGCAATTAAAAAACAATGAATCATTTTAAGGATGTCATGATCAACTATGTCAAGTCTGTAAGCTTTGTTTACGCTCCAAGGCATTAATAATGTCACTAAAACACTTTAAGAGCAGCATTAACACTGCTATACTGAAAAGGATAAAGACGATTATTTATTTCCAGGAATTTGTTTTAATTGAAGTCTCAATTGAAGAATCCGTTAGAATGGATCTAGAATACTTAAAGTAACCATATACCAAATTTAGTGCATATTTGGGACAGCTACATAGAAATACAATTAATTTACTTTTGTATATACAATTTTTTTGTTACTGTGTGGTGTAACCACAATGTTGTCTAGTCTAATGCTGAAAACAAGATGCAAAGGCTGACCTTTGCAACGCAATTTGGAAACGTTGGTTTGTTGCATTAACAAATGTTCCGAGTGTTGAGTATAAGCAAAACGGGATGACTTAATCTTCCTTCTCTTCTGCACAGCGGCCACAATGGTGGAGGTGGGCAGAGACAAGAAGAACCCTGACGAGTTCGCCATGGCTCTGGACCAGGCTCTCGGTGACTTTGCCTTCCCGGATGAGTTTGTGTTTGACGTCTGGGGAGCCATCGGTGACGCCAAACAGGGACGGTTTTAAACGCTGCTACATACACACGCCATACACTGAAATACTGCACAACTCTCAACATGATCCCCTTGATTTCAGCTGTTTATAGCTAGCATACAGAACATTTGACTTTTTGTGACCGATATAAATAATAGTAAACATCACCACTGTATTTTTTTCTTCACATAATACAATCTCAAGCCTTTAAAAAAAACCTCCAACAGCATTTAGTCACCCAGTTTTGACCTATTTCTGTGGGTATATATGATATTTAACACAAGCAAAGGGAAAGGGTGATATTTGAAACTTGTTTTGTATAGAATAATGGAAATACGTCTTGTCTTTTTAGAGCAATTTTAGACTTTTTAATTTATTTAATAAAGCGAAAAAAAATGTTTGATTTTGGAAAAAAACAATTGCAGCATCTATAGCTGATTCAGAATATACACATGAACATAAAAACGTCATATTAACCATTAAAACGGTGCCATACACTTCATTTAAGAAATTCCACAAATAAATTGATATCATATTGTTGATTTTGTTGTTTTGAGTTTATTGTAAAATACAATCCATAAGGGATCACTTTGTATGATAGACGTATGTTTATTTTTGTGTGCCTTCACTGTTGTGTTGTCAATTTAATTTTGTATAAACAATTTCTATTGCGCTCAAATCACAAGATTTGTCATTGCCTGATTTTTTTCACATTAAAGGTGAAAAAAGATGTACTAAATTACTTTGTGAATTTGATCATTCACTGTTGATGAAAATAATAAACTGTTGCCTATTTAGTTCTCTTATTATTATTCTAACATTGTAGCCTGGCTGATGCCAGAACACGTATTTTTGTTCACTCTCATTTCATTATGTGACGTATCATTGAGATTGAAATGAGTGTGAACAAAATCGTGCTGCGGCAAAGGGAGCATGGGGAAACTACTAACATAGCTTAATATATGTAAGATTGTTGTTTGTCATTCAAGCCCCAAAATGACGTTTAATTCTAATTTAAAGCACTGCATTGGCTCAAACTGTTGTGTGTTTGCACTTACTGCAGTAGAGAAGTGGGACAAGGGGAATATCTGGAGGAAGACTGCCCTATGTTGTACCGAAAAGCATTTTTTAAAATAACTCTTTCAGACGAAACCGCTCCTTAGTTTGGAAATGATCAATGCATTCTCATCCTCAGGCGTCACGTCATATAGTAACACTTTTGAAATTTCGTCTAAATCCAACGCACATGGCACCCTTTCAGCGTCAATAACACGCTCAGAGCTTTGTTTGGTTATGGGTAGGTTTAGTTCTGTGGTAGGTGTAGGGTTAGACCACTAGGAGGCGCCTTCTGGCCCACATATATCTGCGTCTCATATTGACGCTAAAGGGTGCCATGTGCGTTGGACATAGACGAAATTTCAATATGAGACGCAGATATATATGGGCCAGAAGGCGCCTCCTAGTGGTCTAACCCTAAATTTACCCCAGAACTAAACCTACCCATAACCAAACAAATCTCTGAGCGTGTTGTATTGATGCTAAAGTGTGCCATGTGCGTTGGATATAGACGAAACGTCAAAAGCGTCAACATAATGGTTGAAAATAAAAAAATATTAAACTGGGTTCTATATAGAATACTAAGGTTCTTGATTCAGTTTTAAAGAACACTTTGTCAAAAACATTCTATATAAGGAGAAATATCTTGAACGATTGCATAATACTTTCATGTTCCACTGGTTATTTACATATTACAAAGTCTGTGAACTGTGAAGTACTGAAATGTGCAGTTAGACCGTTAAACAGTTTTTCACCATTGCAATTTTACGGATTAATTGGGCGAGGATAAAACAGGGCTCTGTGATGCACTGCAGCCCATGGAGCTGCTGGACACCCCCCTATTTGATGACACACAGAGTCTGATCTCTACCCTAACACACAATAACACTCCCCGAGCACATTCGCATTCACAGCTCAATCGCGAGTGACTGTCAGCAGTACTATTAGTTACTACAGCTGAGTCTACAGTTTTCTAGCTAGCTATGCCTTCGAACACGGACATGCATAGGCTATTACCTGGATGCGATCATGTACAAAACAGATCGGTATCTTCATTTAAATTCCCTTAAAAACGATCACATCAAGAAGAGGTTTTTAGAGAGCCTATACCTTGATGAAGAGCTGAGGATCACCGCCAACACCCACCTCTGTAGAGATCGTTTTACAATAGATCGTTTTATAAACTTTCCTCAGAGACAACTGGGATTCACTGATAATCCGCTGTTACTGGTGAACGAGGCCGAAACGACGATCTCCCGCCTCAGTGTTCATCCTCCCGTCTCCAAAAGCTAATCAGCTAAGGCTACGTTCACACTGCAGGGCTTAATGCTCAATTCCGATTTTTTTTTTTAAAAATTATTTTTTTGCAAGGCCGTTCACATTTCCAATTAAATGCGACCTTTTGTGATCTCCTGTGTGAACGTGAAATGACCCAGAAGTGACCCGCATGCGCAGAAGAGTACTCAACGGTCAACGACGTCACTTGTTGTTTGCGGAAGTAGCTAAATGGATGTCTTACAGTGGAGCTCGTTTAGCAATATTAAAGTTATTTTCACAACAGAGCCAGCACACTTACAATCTTCTCGTTTTAAAAAGAAAATTAAACAGAGAAACGTGTGGGTTTGGTGTCGCTGCCAGGAGTGGTGGGATACTGATGTGAGTGGCTTCACTGATACAGAATTCATCAGTAACTTCCGAATGACCAGATCCACCGCGTCTTCGATCAACTCTGTCACGGGAAGAGACAGGCGGCCCATAACAGTGCAGAACCACGTTGGAGTTGGAGTGTATCGCGAGCTAAAGGTGCGTGCAATGACGTGCGTGTCGGATATATGTGACCTGGTCGTTTAGATTGAAGTCGCATTTCAAAAGATCAGATATCGGAATTTGGACCACATACCCAAGTGGCCTGGGTCGCATTTGAAAAGATCGGATCTGTGTCGTTCAGACTGTCATGAAAAAATCAGATACAGGTTGCATAGGGGCAAAAAAAACGGAATTAGGTCGTTTTAGCCTGCAGTGTGAACGTAGCCTAATATCACCGTCAACAGCTTTCACACGAGTGGGCGTGGTTTCCACGCAGCCAGCGGACACGCCCCAGCATTTGAGAACAGAGAAAACTGCTCAATTTTTCATGATTTTGATAGCTTATTTTATGTACTTGCCGGCTTTTTTTATCATTCAAATTTGGCTGGGAGGCTAATAACACATTTTTCTGTGGTGTGACAAACTCAGAACACATACTTAATTTTGACTTTACAGGGACTTTAAATCATCAAAAACAAAATAACACTTTTTGGTCTTTTTGCATTTACACAACCCGTCAAAAGTCTGGGCTTAGCATTTATTTGTATCTGAAATCTTTTGTTACATTATAAATGTCTTTACTGTCAATTTAGACGCATTTACTGCATCCATGCTGAATATATATAATAATAATAATACGTTTATTTTATATAGCGCCTTTCCCAAGCTCAAGGACGCTTCACAATGACAGTAAATACAACAATTACACATTAACAGACAATTTACATAACAGTGCAGGGTCAAGAATGTAAGACGAATGGACAATGGACATTTGCCCAGTCCAAGTAATAAGCGAATGCCGTTGCAAGTCGCATTACATTAGCAATACAAACATAGAAACAAAGACAACAAACATTATTATAGACAGCCTAGTGTACAGTTGGAATAAAGATGCGAAGGATTATTAGAGCCTTAGTTAATATTGTGACTGTGTTATGTCAAATTAACATATCCTTGACTGAAATACAGGTTAAACAAATGTGTTTTGAGTTTATGTTTAAATTCGTGCAATGTGGTGGTTGTCCTGAGAGCCAAAGAAAGAGAGTTCCATAGCTTGGGGGCGATTACAGAGAAAGACCTGCCGCCCATAGATGATAGACGAAATCTCCAGGAAGATCGGAGAGTTTGAGGGGGAATATAAGGAGAAAGTAAGTCCGGGGGCAAGACCATTGAGTGTCTTAAAGGTAAGCAGAAGAATTTTGTAAGTGATATGGGATGACACAGAATTGGAGTGATATGGTAAGTTTTTTAGTGTAAGTTAGTAGTCTTGCGGCAGAGTTTTGAACATATTGTAAATGTGAGATAGAATGTGCTGGTAGTCCAGAAAAAAGAACATTACAATAGTCGAGGCGAGATGTGATGAACGCGTGTACTAGTGCCTCAGTGTCTTTTGGACTGACAAAGGAACGGAGCTTGGCAATACGACGCAGATGAAAAAAGGACGCTTTACAAAGTTGACTAATGTACGATTCGAACGTCAGTGCAGGGTCAAGAATGATGCCCAAGTTTTTGACAGTGGCAGACGGAGTTATTGATGTAGCGTCAAGGTTAAGTCTGGAAATACTACTCACATTTTTTGTCAGAGATGGAGGGCCAGTGATTAGTATTTCTGTTTTAGTCAGATTCAGACCGAGAGAATTGGCGTTGAGCCAGGTCTTTAATTCATTAATGCATGATGATAGAGATGTGATCTGGAGAATAGAATCCTGTCTACAAGCAGTATATGGGATATCGTCGGCGTAGCAGTGGTAGTGAAAACCGTGGCGGCGAATAATTTGTCCGAGAGGCAAAATGTAAATAATAAATAGTAATGGGCCGAGAACTGATCCTTGTGGGACACCTTGTTTGAGAGTGACAGTTGGAGATTTGTGATTGTGCATAGCGATGTAGTTTTTCCTATCTGTCAGATAGGAGGAAAACCAGGATAACGCAGCTCCTGAGATACCAATCTCTGAGAGACGCATGAGTAGGACTTGATGGCAGACAATATCAAAAGCTGAGCTGAGGTCGAGTAGTAAAAGTAAGGAAAGGTTCCCAGATACCCCTTTTCCACCAAGGCAGAGCTGGTGCTGTTTCGGAGCCAGAGCCTAGTTTCAAATCGGTTCTTTGTTTTTCGATCACCAAAGCACCAGCTCCGAACCAGTAAAAGTGGTTCTTAAGTAGCACCAAATCATTGCTGGTCTAGAAGTAAGAACCGCTTACATCAGCGGCTGGGGGCGGGGTTACCATGACAAACAAGACGAATAGAAACTTGTGACCGCCATTTTTTAAATAGCAGCTAATCATGCTAATAGCATCTCAATTGTAATCTCCATTAATGCAAGTTATGGCGAGCGGCACATGCCGTGTTTGGATACCGATGTAGGTTTGCAAAGCCATGAACATAAATAGTAACACAACAACCGCCATTGTTGATGGAAGGCTTGTTCGAGATGCATCAGAGCAGCGTAGACTCGGAGCTGCAGGAGTGTTTGGAGAGTTTACGACTCCTTCTGCTTTTGAATCAAATCTTTTTCTAATGTTTTTTCGAATCGCTCTCACAGTTCGAAGATTCACAGTGCCGATCCATCTCGTACAAGCCTGGTGTGTTTGTGTGTGCCGCGTTAGCGTTGCTGGGCAACATGAGATGTATACAGTGACGTAAGATCTGGCTCTGTGATGGCTCTCTAGCCTGTGGAACGGCAAACCGGTTCTTTGAAAGCTCGTCAGTCGAACCAACTCCGAACCAGCACTAGCTCTAGCTCTGAACCAGCACCTGGTTCTTGTTGGTGGAAAAGGGGTAAGAGTCACCAGAGAGTAAAAGGTCATTGATAACCCTTGCTAATGGAGATTCAGTACTATGGTTTTGGCGAAAACCAGACTGAAATAGATCAAAACTATTGTTGATAGATAAATATGACTGGAATTGAGTAGCAACAACCTTTTCCATGATTTTTGAGACATAAGGTAAATTGGAGATTGGGCGATAGTTAGTGTAGTCAGTTGGGTCCAGATTAGTTCTTTTAAGGATAGGAGTAACTGCAGCCGTCTTTAGTGAGACTGGAACAGAGGCAGAGAGAAGAGACAAGTTGACAAGATGTGAGATAGGTGCAGAAATGACAGAGGTACATTGTCTCAGAAGGGTTGTAGGTGCAGGATCAAGCCGGCAAGAAGAAGAATTGGATTTCTGTATCATTTCGCTAATCAAAATGGGGTTGGTCAACATAAAGTTACTAAGGGTTTGTAACTGAGCTTGCTCACAACTAGGAGTGGTCGTCTCATCACTAAAAGTCCCACATAAAGCCTCCAGCTTTCCCTGAAAGTGTTGCAGAAAAGAACAGCACAAGTCGTCAGACTCTTGTAGACAGGCATTGTGCGCAGGCGCCTGAACAAGCTTATTTACAATACTAAATAGTGCTTTTGGCCTGTTGTTTGCATTAGCAATGGTTTTAGCAACATAGGAAGAGTGAGCTGTATTCAAGGCGGTTTTGTAAAGTTTAATATGGTCCGAAAGTGTTTGGTAGTGTACAGTCAGATTGGTTTTCGGCAAGAGACGTTCCATCTGTCTGCCTCTTGCTTTCATGGCACGTAGCTCAGCTGTAAACCACGGCGAAGAGTGGGACAAGGGAACAGACCTAGTCCTGAATTAGGGTTGGGTATCGAGTATCGATTGGAACCGGGACTAACTTTCGTTTTTCCCGGAATCGATTCAGAAAGTAAAAATTTCGATTCCTAGTTTCGATATTCACAGTCTGTTGACCGGAAGAAGAAACCGCCTGAACAACACCAACGAAGAAGCATCTACCGGAAGTGTTGGCATAACTGCGCGAGTCAAACATAAGTGGCAAGGTTCAAAGTGTGGCTTCACTTTTCTAAAAATAACGAAAACATGCAGAAAAAAACGGAGAAAGGAGTATTTCCTTCAGAAAGACCTTTGGTTAGCTAAACTTTTTTGACCCTGCCTCTTAAAAAAATCGGAATAGAGAATCGTTAGGAACCGGAATTCGAAACAAGGAATCGGAGTCAGAATCGTTCAAATTCAAACGATACCCAACCCTAGTCCTAATTGTCGCATGCTCATCTAAAACGCCAGCAATGGCAGAGTGGTATAAATCAAATATTTTGGAAGGACAGGTGCAGTCAAAAACATCAGAAATAGCAGAAGTAATAGATGCAGCGAACATACTACTAGCATTAATAACATTGGTCTTACGATAAGAGATGTTAACATTGGCAGTACGTTTAGTTTCACAAGTTAATACAAGATCAAGGGTAATAAGCTTGTGATCAGAAGATCGGAGTCAACCAGACCATTCACGGAGATGTCATTCAAGCTAGATGTACAAACTAAGTGGAGTGTGTGGCAGGGGCGTCAGTTTGTGTTGAAAAGTGAGTCAGGACAAAAGATCAGATTAAAAAAAAAACATCACAGCAGGGTGGGAAAACTTTTGAAAGACGGCGCATCAAAAATGGGCTTCAGCAAATATAGTCAACAACGCGAAAATACTCAGCACAAAACCCTCAACAATGTCACAGTCCCTGCAACACTCAACCGAACAGCGCCAAAGCACCATAACGTTACTGTACGGGGCTCGACATACAGTGAATTTTACCTGCCTGCTCAGACAAGTAGCCTGATTGGAACACCAATAACACAAATAAACAAATAACTAGGGAATCACTAAACCAAGAGAATGAATTTATTAAATGTATTGTAAGGTGTAAACGATTAACCTGGCAAGCAAGACCTATCAAGATGTTAGGTCTGGGAACTCTCAATTGGCATACCTCGAATCCGGGGGACGGGATAAAAGGTTGTCTTTCAATATCCCTCTGCACGCCATCGGATAGCGCTAACCAACCAGAGCAACGAACAGCTGTGGACGCGTGAGTCCAATGCGTTTTCCCTCCAGCGGAGCAAGTTGATATATGAAACTTTTGCCGTATGCGGTCGCCATAACTCCGAACACGTCTTCCTTTGTGAATGACTTAAGTGACGTTCTCTTAGCTCCAAGTTATCCAGAGTCGCGGCCAAAGCCGAAATCGAAAGACCGCTGTTCGCCAGCTGCATCTTGTTTGTTTTTAACTAGCAGGGAAATCACCAATGGAAATCACGGCGCAGAACCGTCACGACTCTGCCGTCATTGTTAAGCCAGCCCACCAACTCTATACATGATGTGATTGGCCGGACCAGAGTTTGGTTTTTCCACAACGAAAGTCAACGGAGAGTTGCTAGACCACACTTTGCTGCAAAATAATTTTTGCCGCCGCTAGGGTGCATCTAGATTTCTAGGCTAGTAAACGATGCTACTATCGGTACAACGCACCGCTGTTGACGCTCGCACTGCCTCTCGAGAAGTCTACACACGCAGCACACACACTCAGTTAGCAAGATACTGCCTATAAACAAATCTAAATGTGTTTTTATATTTTTAACATATGTTAAGCAACATCAATTTTTTCCTGAATACCATCATGATTTAAAATGTGACATTGATTTCTTATGACAGTTCAAATTAAGTCACTTACATTTTAGATGCATTATTGGCTGTTTTTGTTCTGTTTCTGCAGCGAAAATAGTTCCAAACAAAAATCACAACAGAACCACTGCGCATGTCATAGGAACACTCAACTTGTGTTCATTACTGAATGATTCAGCATTTTAACGAATCGGTTGACTCAAAGATAAAATGACCCATTCGTAAACATCAGTCTCACTCTTGAATGAATCAGTCATTTGAACGAATCGTTTGAATGAATCAATCAATGACTCACTTATTAAGACGGTCGCCTGCCGCCACCTACTGGCGATTTAGAGTTATGTTTAAAAGTAGCCTAATTCTTTCCAATGTTTCATATTTGTGTATTTAAATCAATTTCATAACATTCAGTATAGGCCTAAATGATTTAATTTGATCTGCCCTACCTACCTGATTTAATTTGTAACAGCCCTATAGTGTCTTATTATTCTAAATAATTGAATTTATTGATCAAATTTACGAATTTATACTGAAAGATGAAGCATACATTTAATAAGATTGGGGCAGATGATGCCCTTTAAAGGTGCAGGTATTACAATATGGCGAATATCAAAGCTTTGCACATGCACATGAAAAGGCTTAAAGTTGAGCCATGCTGTAGAAAACAGCAGCGCATTAAGTCAATGATTACAATGAAATTTATTACAAATGTAAAAGAAAACACTCAACATAAGCATACAAAATCAAAAATCAGCCATTTCAAAAAGTGGTGGGGACATGTCCCCAGCGTCCCCAGTGTAAATGACACCTATGGTGTGGCCATGTGTATGAGTTGGGAAGTTAATTTTGATAAAGTTCAAAGCAGTCCAGAACAGTCATTAATTGAGTCCTATTTGAACAGAGTATCAACGTGAATGTTAGTCACAAAGCAGGTATGTTAGCCAGGACCACAACTGTCACAACATCTGCAAAAGCTTACAGGAGAGGAAAGCTACCCAACATGACTGCAAGCTAATCGAACTACTGGTAAGAAGAGTGTTAACTCACCTCACAGTCAGTCCAACAGATGGAGGAGAGAGGGGTGAGAGGGCTCGTAGTAGGCTAACAGCAGAGTTCCCAGCCGTAACAGCAACAAAAAGTAGTCCAGTTTGTAGTAGGATGCAGAAAGGGTCTACAAGGATCCAAGGACCAACTGTCCAAAAAGCGGGCACAACAACTAAACATACGACGAAGCGTGGAGCGGCAGCCAGATGCGCGCGTTGTTCCCACACAGCGTTCAAACAGGAAAGCCCTCGCGAGAGTTTGCTCTAATTTAACAAGCGAACGAAATAATAGACACACACATAATACATATATATATATAAGCAGTATTATAAGCTGTTCTTTTGAACTTTCTATTCTTCAAAGAATCCTGAAATAAAAATGTAAAAAACTGTTTTCAACATGGATAATAATCATACATGTTTTCGGAGCATAAAATCATCATATTAGAGTGATTTGTGAAGGATCATGTGACACTGAAGACTGGAGTAATGATGCTGAAAATTCAGCTTTTTTCAGAGGAATAAATTACATTTTAATATATATTAACATAAAAAAGTCATTTTAAATTGTCATAATATTTCACTATAATATTTTTATATATATATATATATATATACATATATAAACCTGAGCCCAAAATTGGTTGGTATGTAGAGATCAGACTTATGTAATTTTATTTTTTAAACTGTTGTTGTCAACAATTGCTTAAAAATTATTTATAGTGCTCAAAATACAGCTGAGATCATTTTTAAATTCGTTTTATAAAATCCAAAAACACCAAGGAGAAAGACAATATTTCCAAAATCGTACCTTTGGGAAACAAACATCAGTCACTGTACTCTATATAAGGTGAAACAACAAGGTGAAAGACAATATTTCCAAAAAGTACCTTTGGGAAACAAACATCAGTCACTCCACTCTATAAGGGCGAACACTGAAATAACTACATTACACTATTTTATATCAACTTTATTTGTAACCTAATTTTACATATTGGTAAAAAATACAGTATGGTGAAGAAAGACAATTCCCTCAATCCCAAAGAAAAAAAATGCCAGTTTACATTACAGTCCTTAAAATCACAAGTATTGTCAATAATAAAAATCTCTTTTTAAACCAAAGGCAACTCCATATATTGACGACTAATTCTAATTCTAATACTCATTTCTAATAGCCTTAACATAATAGATCTGTCGCTCATGAAAACAAATCATATGTTAGATTTAGATTTGGGGATTATAAGGCCCTTCATATATGCGACTGGGTAACTGGATCAGTTTCACCGCAGCTTGCAAGATATGGCTTGGAAGCACAAGAATCGCCAGTGTTAAAAGTGTCTTAGTCGGACAAAACGTGGAGTGCCTTGAGAATGAAGACGCTTCCGACATGAATAATCAAAATAGGACACGCAAGCTTTGAATTTGAAAGAAAACAAAAAACCTTGTTTTGGTATCCTATATGTGACATGGACATCGTTGTGAATTCCTTCATTTTTGAAGCTTCTTGTGCTATAGCTGGTCAAATGAAATCCCAGGAGGAGTTGAGGATGAACAGATGGATGAATGGATCTAGAGTGCTCAGCGGAGAGATGTAGTGTGCCGGCTGAGATCTTTCCATGCCACTTCTTCCGTTCTCAGAGTTCGTCACCAGCGTGAGCGTTCCTGAAGGCATCTCCAGTCAGCTTCTCTTGAGCTTCCTTCATGCTAGCCACAACTGCACATGGAAGAGACGCGATGTCATGGAACATTTTGTCACATTGCACTTAAAAAAGTAGATTGCTTTTAAAAAACTTTTGCTGATTATTTACTCACCCCATGTCATCCAAGATATCCATGTCTTTCTTTCTTCAGTCGAAAAGAAATTAAGGTTTTTGATGAAAACACTGCAGGATTTTCTCCATATAATGGACTTCAATGGGAACCAAACGGTTCAAGGTCCAAATGAGAGTTTCAGTACAAACTGTTCAAAGGGCTTTAAACGACACCAGCCGATGAATAAGGGTCTTATCTAACGAAACGATTGGTCATTTAAAAAGTAAATAAAAAAGTTTAAGTTTTATAAGCACAAATGCTCGCCTTGCTCTGTACTGTGATGAGCGTTCGTGACTCTCCTGTTCAAACTCGTTCATCAAAATGAACAAATCTTTTTTCGAGTCATGATTCCGAAGGGACCTAGATAAGACCCTTATTCATCGCCTGGAATCGTTTAAAGCCCTTTGAACAGTTTGTACTGAAACTCTCATTTGGACCTTGAACCATTTGGTTCCCATTAAAGTCCATTATATGGAGAAAATCCTGGAATGTTTTCATCAAAAACCTTAATTTATTTTCAAATGAAGAAAGAATGACATGGACATACTTGGATGACATGGGGTGAGTAAATTATCAGCAAAACTTTTTTTTTTTTTTAAAGTGAACTACTCCTTTAAGTCTAATTTGGTTTTCAAATGTTATCTTCAGAATGGACTGCACACACTGTCAATCCTCCTTTGCTAATTGAAATGCATGGTACACTATATTATGGAATCTTGTTTCCGCCATAGAATGAAAAATATAAAAAAAGGCAATTGCGACTTTTTATCTCACAATTCTGACTTTTTTCTCACAATTGCGAGTTTACTTCTCGCAATTCTGACATTATTTCTCAGAATTGCGAGAATGGAAAGTCAGAATTGCAAGATGGAAAGTCTGAATTTTGTGATATAAAGTCAGAATTGCAAGTTATAAAGTCAGAATTGCGAAATATTAAGTCAGAATTGTGTGATATAAAGTCACAATTGCGAGATATAAAGTCAGAATTGCGAGATATAAAGTCAGAATTGTGAGATATAAAGTCAGAATTGCGTGATATAAAGTCAGAATTGCGTGATATAAAGTAAAAATTGCGAGATATAAAGTCAGAATTGCAAGATATAAAGTCAGAATTGCGAGATATAAAGTCAGAATTGCGAGAATATAAAGTCAGAATTGCGAAATATAAAGTCAGAATTGCGTGATATAAAGTCAGAATTGCGTGATATGAAGTCAGAATTGCGTGATATAAAGTCAGAATTGCGAGATTTAAAGTCAGAATTGCGAGATATAAAGTAAAAAATGCGAAGATATAAAGTCAGAATTGCGAAGATATAAAGTCAGAATTGCGTGATATAAAGTCAGAATTGCGTGATATAAAGTCAGAATTGCAGAGATATAAAGTCAGAATTGCGTGATATAAAGTAAAAATGCGAGATATAAAGTCAGAATTGCGAGATATAAAGTCAGAATTGCGTGATATAAAGTCAAAATTGCGAGATTATAAAGTCAGAATTGCAAGATATAAAGTCAGAATTGCGAGATATAAAGTCAGAATTGCGAGATATAAAGTCAGAAATTGCGTGATATAAAGTCAGAATTGCGTGATATAAAGTCAGAATTTGCGTGATATAAAGTCAGAATTGACGTGATATAAAGTCAGAAATTGCGAGTTATAAAGTTAAAATTGCGAGTTATAAAGTTAGAAATTGCGAGTTATAAAGTCAGAATTGCGAGATATAAAGTCAGAATTGACCAGATATAAAGTCAGAATTGCCAAATATAAAGTCAGAAATTGCGAGTATATAAGTCAGAATTGCGAGACATAAAGTCAGAATTGTGTGACATAAAGTCAGAATTGCTAAGACATAAAGTCAGAATTGCGTGACATAAAGTCAGAATCCGTAGAACATAAAGTCAGAATTGCGAGATATAAAGTCAAAATTGCGAGTTATAAAGTCAGAATTGTGAGATATAAAGTCAGAATTGCGAGATATAAAGTCAGAATTACGAGATATAAAGTCAAGAATTGCGTGATATAAAGTCAAAAATTGCAAGATATAAAGTCAAAATTGCAAGATATAAAGTCAGAATTGTAGATATAAAGTCAGAATTGCGAAATATAAAGTCAGAATTGCGTAGATATAAAGTCAGAATTGCGAGATATAAAGTCAGAATTACGAGTATATAAAGTCAGAATTGTGAATATATAAGTCAGAATTAGTGATATAAAGTCAGAATTGCGAAATATAAGTCAGATATTGTGCAATTATGACTTAAGATATAAAGTCAGAATTGCGTGATATAAAGTCAGAATTGCGAGATATAAAGTCAGAATTGCGAGATATAAAGTCAGAATTGTGATGATATAAAGTCAAGAATTGTAGATATAAAGTCAGAATTGCGAGATATAAAGTCAGAATTGCGATGATATAAAGTCAAAATTGCGAGATGTAAAGTCAGAATTGCGAGATATAAAGTCAGAATTGCTGAGATATAAAGTCAGAATTGCGTGATATAAAGTTAGAATTGTCGAGATATAAAGTCAGAATTGCGTGATATAAAGTCAGAATTGCGAGATATAAAGTCAGAATTGCGTGATATAAAGTCAGAATTGCGAGATATAAAGTCAGAATTGCGAAGATATAAAGTCAGAATTGCGATGATGTAAAGTCAAAATTGCGTGATATAAAGTCAGAATTGCGATGATATAAAGTCAGAATCTGAGAGATATAAAGTCAGAATTGCGTGATATAAAGTCAAAATTGCGAGATATAAAGTCAGAATTGCTAGATATAAAGTCAGAATTGCGAGATATAAAGTCAGAATTGCGAGATTATAAAGTTAGAATTGCGTGTTATAAAGTCAGAAATTGCGAGTATATAAAGTCAGAATTGCGAGATATAAAGTCAGAATTGCGAGATATAAAGTCAGAATTGCGAGATATAAAGTCAGAATTGCGAGATATAAAGTCAGAATTGCAAGATATAAAGTCAGAATTGCGAGATATAAAGTCAGAATTGCGAGATATAAAGTCAGAATTGCGAGATATAAAGTCAGAATTGCGAGATATAAAGTCAGAATTGCGAGATATAAAGTCAGAATTGCGAGATATAAAGTCAGAATTGCGTGATATAAAGTCAGAATTGCGAGATATAAAGTCAGAATTGCGTGATATAAAGTCAGAATTGGCGATAAAGTAACTGCGAATATAAAGTCAGAATTGCGAAGATATAAAGTCAGAATTGCGTGATGTAAAGTAAAATTGCGATGATATAAAGTCAGAATTGCGAGATATAAAGTCAGAATTGCGATGATATAAAGTCAAAATTGTGAGTTATAAAGTTAAAATTGCGAAGTTATAAAGTCAGAATTGCGAGAATATAAAGTCAGAATTGCGTAGATATAAAGTCAGAATTGCGAGATATAAAGTCAGAAAATTACGAGATATAAAGTCAGAATTGCGAAGATATAAAGTCAGAATTGCGAGATATAAAGTCAGAATTGTGAGATATAAAGTCAGAATTGCGAGATATAAAGTCAGAATTGCGAGATATAAAGTCAGAATTGCGAGATATAAAGTCAGAATTGCGAGATTATAAAGTCAGAATTGCGAGTTATAAAGTCAGAATTGCGAGATATAAGTCAGAATTGCGTGTTATAAAGTCAGAAATGTGAGTTATAAAGTCAGAATTGCGAGATATAAAGTCACAATTGCGTGACATAAAGTCAGAATTGCGAGTTATAAAGTCAGAATTGCGAGTTATAAAGTCAGAATTGCGAGATATAAAGTCGCAATTGCGTGTTATAAAGTTAGAAATGCGAGTTATAAAGTCAGAATTGCGAGATATAAGTCGCAATCTGCGTGTTATAAAGTCAGAAAATGCATGATATAAAGTCAGAATTGTGAGATTTAAACTATTTTGAGGGGAAAAAAGTTAGTCTTTTATCACCTTAGAATTGGCCTGATAAGACACAATTGTGGGTTTATACCTCACAATTCTGAGAAAAGGAGTTAGAATTTCGACATATAAACTCGCAATTATGTGTTATAAAGTCAGAATTGTGAGATGTAAACTCACAATTGTGAGAAAAAAAAGTCAAAATTGTGAGATAAAAAGTCGCACTTCTTTATATCTCGCAATTTCTGACTTTATATCACACAATTCTGACTTTATATTTCGCAATTCTGACTTTATATCACACAATTCTGACTTTATATCTATCAATTCTGACTTTATATCACACAATTCAGACTTTATATCTCACAATTCTGAGAAAAAAAGTCAGATTTGTGAGATAAAAGGTCACAATTATTTATTTTGTTTTTTTTATTCAGTGGCGGAAACAAGCTTCCATACTATATGAAGCAAAGTGAACGAAAAAAAATCAGGCTCAGCTAAAGTCAATACTGTGCATTATTTATGGTATTACCAATCCATGCTCACTGGGGAAAGATATTTAGTTGTTTCCTGCATATTTCTGCATATGTCTTACCTTGATCTGCATTGCTGTAGAAGTACTTGTAGTTTGGGTTTCCGTTCTTGTTTGTGATCTTCGAGTGGACTTTACCAGTGGGATCTAACAAAGAGTAAAAGACATTTTTTTCATCTGTTTTGACAGTCGCCTTGGCCATTTACTGACACCTAGTGCTGTGGATGTAGCATCACACGAGTAAAATGTTTTGTTACTTATGATATTGTAGGCTTAATTTCTTCTGTCCAATAATGTGAGGGTCACTGAGATAAAGGTAGGTTTATTTGGCTGGTTATGTGGTGACAACATTTCACCACCCATTAAGACACTGAATCCTCCCTCCATGTAAAATTAAATAAAACTGCTTTTATTAGACTACTACTATAGCCTTCATCAAAATAACTGATGAGATTTCTGTAGGAATAAACCTTTTTAATGATAAAGGAAATGGAGTCCATCTTTAAGCATTGGTTGATGTTCTGAACAAGAGCATTTGCTTAGCCGATTTGTTTATGTATATAACTTACCCAGGAAAAGTATTCGGGGAATGTAACCACCATCTGGGCTGAAGGCCTCATCTTTAGGCTCCTCTTCATCCTGTAACCACATGGGACATGCAATGAGAAGAAGTCCAGTTCATTTTACTAAAGTAGTTAACTAGTGAAACCTTATTGTAAAGTGTTACCATAAATAATAATAAATAAATACAGGAAAATACTACTCACCTCCAAGTTAATCATGACAAAGTTGTGGGCCAACTCAGAGATGTCCTTGGATTCAGCAAACTTTGGCTTTAGTGCTAAAGTTATTTTTACAACATTAATGTACACTTTAAGGTAACAAAATAAGCCAAACATACACCACTGTTCAAAGTTTTAGGTCAGTGAGATCATTTAAATAATATATATATATATATATATTAGTTTTATTCAGCAAGAACGCATTACATTGACCAAAAGTAACAGAAAAAAATATAATTTCAACTAACTGCTGTTCTTTTGAAATAACTGTTAATCAGATACTGCTGAAAATATTTTTTTTTACAGTTTTCACAAGAATATTAGCCCTTAATCATTTCAACTTCCTGCTCAGCTACTGTTCGGACGCTCCTGCTTACTGCTCCGCGCTTTGCACTATCGCTTTTATATTTTTTACATATTTTATCTCCTTTTCACCTAATTTTAACTTCAGCAAATCAGCACAGTGCTCTGACGCTTGGATTACTTAAAAAGTACTTCACACTTTTATTCAACCAGCCTCTCACTGCTTACATTCCGGGGAAGAGAAAACACAACTCCCAACATTCATAAGGATAAGAAAATGCCTCTTCTGGAATCTACTTGCTGCCCTAACTGCCACAGACTTTTACAAAGGATTGCAGTTCTTGAAACAAAGTTAAATACGGGACCGACAAACCAGACGGAACGCACAACAGAGCTTCGTCATGGACGCCCTCAACACACAGCCGGTGAGTCCCATGAATCTAGTTCTCTCTCGACAGGCTATACTGACTGTAGAGAAACGAGCCGATCGACTTACAAATCGATGGCACAAACAGGGAGCGAGACCCAAAGGCACTCGAGACATCAGATTGTCACGAGCACCACATATTTCAGCAGTAGCATCATCTACCCCAGATATGACTCTGACAAGGATTGCAACCACTGGTCTCCTACCACCACCTATACATCTTGAGAACAGATTTGAAGTGTTAATGAATGAGGAATCCCTAAATTTGATGAATGTGATCGAACACAGACTGAGTCAGCCTGTAGCTAACACTGATGCAAGCCGGCGCTCGAGCAGACAGCGGCACTCAGCTCAGAGCTAGGGATGGGCATTTTTCTAAAATATTGCATTCGAATATTCGAGCTCATAAAAATCGAATATTCGAATATTCGTTTATTTAAATTATGTTTAACGAAAAAGACGTTATTTTAAGTTTTTTTTACGTTTTTGTCACCATTTCTGGACAAGCTTACAATTAGGCAATACACAACAAGCTTACAATAGTAATTAAAGTTTTCTTTTAGTTGAAAACATTAAACAGTAGGCCTATGAGTAAACAATATATATATATATATATATATATATATATATATATATAAAGCATTATTAAAAGCATGCTCAAGCAGCGCGAGCGGAAAAAAAACCCTAAAGCAGATTGCGTCAGATATCGTACAGAACGTACACCTATACACACGAGTCAGCAAATGACTGAATATCGTGTTTATATTGTTTCACGTTTATGTTGAGAAAACAATAATATCTAACGTTACATGCAGGGGCGTCGCCGGACGCCAGCACTTTATATGCTCGAGTGAGAAAAGATGCCGTGCTGACAGACCTTTCAGAGACACAAAGAGAACGGTGTTTCTAACAGCACTTTGCATTTTCTGTTCTTAAACCGGTCTCCCCCAACGAAACTTAAAATAAGTGTGTCTCAAAATCATTTTGCTATTAGATAAGTTAACATCTTTGATCACGTGGGGTCCAGCTGCGCTTACCTGCAGTTGCGATGCAGTGATGGACAGCTGTCTTTCCTCACTCGACTGTTTGGATTTCATGTGATTTCTCATGGTGATGATATCATAACTCAGATTAATTAGTTAATTTGATCAAAAGTCATTCCGTTTAGTAAGATCCTTTTCAAGTAATGTTTATTCCCAACTTCGCGAGGCAGACGACACCATTATGTGATCAAATACAGACAACTTGTTAACACACTCCACAGCGCCATCCAGAGCATTTAATTGTAACTGCGAGTTAGTTCTTTAGGATTTATCATGGACTCAATGCATTTACGGCCAGCAAAGCAACGTATTCAAAATTCGAATAGTATTTTATTTTTCGAATAATAATTACATATCGAATATTCGAAAATTCGAATATTCGTGCACATCCCTACTCAGAGCACAGCCGGGCCCAGGACTCTGATAGTGGGCGACTCCATAATCAGAAACATTAGTAGCAGGGATACAACTACGTGCTGCCTTCCACAAGCAACAACTTCTGATGTAAACAGGGAACTTCAGAACATTCTTATGAAACATAAGACTGCAAATCGACTCATCGTTCATGTGGGGAAAAATGATATTCATAAAGAGCAGTCGGAACTCCTTAAGAAGGATTTCAATGAACTTTTTGAATCACTTAAAAGACTGAAAGTTGAAACATTCATCAGTGGACCACTCCCAGCAAGAGGAACAAACAGGTTTTCACGGTTGCTTGGGCTAAACACATGGCTGCAAAAAACCTGCAATATAAAAGGAGTGAACTTTATTGACAACTTCAATCTTTTCTGGAGTCAGAGGCAACTGTTTCAACGGGATGGCAACCACCCAAACAAACTTGGTTCAAGAGTGCTAAAGGACAATATCTACTTCTCCCTCCATCATCCTTCTGCAGTGTGTGCCAATCCATTCAACCTGAATGGCACACATACACCTGGACACAGTATGAATGACCACAGGACTTCAATTCAGCACCTGAATGGATATATTGTTGACACATCACACAAGGACAATGATAACACCACTCAGCCACAACAACCTCTGCTCACGGATACAATCTCAGCAGAGCCCTGCCCACAGAGCTCACCACAGTCAGACTATGACATATCAGAACTGCTCCAAGATTCAACACCCAAGGACGACTTTCTGGAAAACAGCCAGGGACACCAGGACAGCATTGTACAGCCTCCAATAACACCAGAGCAACAGCCCATCTCACCTGACACGTTATCACTCTCTCCAGCATCTCCACTTCTGTGTTTCTCAGAGAAAATGGAACAACTGGTGTCTGCTGGAACCAGACTATCCCACTCTTTTGCTGCAAGCCCCCAAATACCAACCAAAAAACGGCAGGCCCCACAACCACCAAAGCCTGCGGGCCCAGCTCGCCCTCCTCCTCCCCCTCCTCCTCGAAGAGCTCTTCGGCCTCTGCCACAGCGCCAGGGCCCACACCCTCCTCCATCGGCTCAGAGGTGAACCAAAAACAACTGATACCAGCTCTAAGTGATGTATATCGGTTCCTCGCTATGAAAACAATAACTTTATCAAATGTTTACAAAACAAGCGGGAACCCAGTGTGCCTGAATCTTTCTCTATTGCTGTTCATTTACATGATAGAAAATCTAAGGCCTTCAACAGCCGTACAGCAAACCCATCTAATCTGGTGCCTATTCCACGCCAAACTAAGATTGCTGTGGGGACAAAAAGTAAGACTATTAAATTAGCACTTTTAAACATCCGCTCCATTAATAATAAATCACTTCTAGTCAATGACTTAATAACCACATACAACCTGGACTTCATGTTTCTAACTGAAACTTGGCTAGAAGACAGCTGTAGTGCAACGGTCCTAAACGAAACATCCCCTCCAAATTTTACTTATATGAGTGTCTGCAGAGCGGGTAAGAGAGGCGGGGGCTTAGCTGTTCTTTTTAAAGATGTTTATCAATGTAAGCAAATATCATTTGGGAATTACTCCTCTTTCGAATATCTGGGTATTGTGTTAAAAGGTGCTCCTCGTATCTTACTTATCATTGTTTACAGGCCTCCAAAATACTCTTCAGCCTTTGCTGAGGATTTTACAGAACTGTTATCAACAATTGCCTCTGAGTTTGACTGTTTTGCCATTGCTGGAGATTTTAACATTCACATAGATAATGCAGAAAACAATATGGCAAAAGAAATCAAAACTGTTTTAAAAACTTTTGATCTGACACAGCATGTACATGGTCCCACACACAATCGTGGACACACTCTAGATTTACTTATCAGTACGGGTTTAAACATCTCATCGATTGTTATTAAGGATGTAGCACTGTCTGATCATTACTGTATTTTCTTTGATATATTGATCTCTCCTGCCATTGAAGCTAGAGCTGTGTCTGTCAAAAAGAGATGCTTAAATGAAAACACTGGTGTGCTATTTATGAAGGCTATATCCTTAAAACCAAGCATATCTGCCGACTCCGTTGATTTTCTCCTTGATTCTTTTAACTCAAAAGTTAAGAGTGTAATTGATGATATTGCTCCTGTGAAAGTCAGGAAGAATAATGGTAGACAAAAAGCACCTTGGAGAAACTCAACAGCAGTGCAGAATATGAAAAGACAATGCAGAAGAGCAGAACGCATGTGGCGGAAGACAAAACTTGTAGTCCATTATAACATCTACAAAGACAGCATCCACGCTTTCAATAGGGAACTAGGCAAAGCTAGACAGACTTTCTTCTCAAATATTATAAACAGCAACTTAAACAACACACGCACTCTTTTTGCTACTGTAGAGAGACTGACAACCCCCCCAAGCAAGATTCCCATAGAAATGCTCTCAGAAAGGAAATGCAGTGAGTTTGCTTCTTTCTTCTCTGAGAAAATCAATAATATCAGAAAGGTGATCAGCACATCCTTGAGTTGCTCTGGGGTCAGGCAGATCAGACCACAACCTGAGAAATTAGTAACTATGTCTGATTTCGAAGAAATTGATGGAACAATTTTGGTCGAAACTGTACAGCACCTTAAAACATCAACCTGCGCCCTTGACACACTTCCCACATCTTTTTTCAAAAATGTGTTACACAGCTTAGAAGCAGATCTCCTAGAAGTGGTAAATGCCTCACTTCGCTCTGGGAGTTTTCCGAACTCCCTGAAAACTGCAGTTGTCAAGCCCCTCCTGAAAAAGAGCAATCTGGATAAGACCATCTTAAGTAATTATAGACCGATCTCAAATCTTCCTTTCATAGGCAAGATCATTGAAAAGGTTGTCTTCAATCAGCTGAACAAATTCTTAAGCTCAAATGGATACTTTGACAATTTTCAATCTGGTTTCCGATCGCATCACAGCACAGAGACAGCGCTCATAAAGATAATAAACGATATTCGCTTAAATACTGACACAGGCAAATTATCCGTGTTGGTACCACTCGAACCTCAGTGCTGCATTTGACACTGTCGATCACAACATACTTCTTGACAGGCTGGAAAACTGGGTGGGGCTTTCTGGGATAGTCCTAAAATGGTTCGGGTCATACTTAGAAGGGAGAGGTTATTTTGTGAGTATAGGAGAACATAAGTCTGAGTGGACATCCATGACATGCGGAGTCCCTCAGGGCTCGATTCTTGCGCCACTCCTATTCAACCTGTATATGCTCCCAATGAGCCAAATAATGAGAAAGAACCAAATCGCTTACCACAGCTATGCAGATGACACACAGCTCTACTTAGCCCTATCGCCTAACGACTACAGCCCCATTGACTCCCTGTGCCAATGCATTGATGAAGTAAATGGTTGGATGTGTCAAAACTTTCTTCAGTTAAACAAAGACAAAACTGAAGTCATTGTGTTTGGAAACAAAGATGAAGTTCTCAAGGTGAATGCATACCTTGACGCTAGGGGTCTAACAACTACAAATCAAGTCAGGAATCTTGGTGTGTCTCTAGAGTCAGACCTTAGTTTCAATAGTCATGTCAAAGCAATAACTAAATCAGCATACTATCATCTGAAAAATATTGCAAGAATTAGATGCTTTGTTTCCAGTCAAGACTTAGAGAAACTTGTGCATGCTTTCATCACCAGCAGGGTGGATTACTGTAATGGCCTCCTCACTGGCCTTCCTAAAAAGACCATAAGACAGTTGCAGCTCATACAGAACGCTGCTGCCAGGATTCTGAGCAGGACCAGAAAATATGAACACATCACACCAGTCCTCAGGTCTTTACACTGGCTGCCAGTTACATTTAGGATTGATTTTAAAGTATTACTACTGGTATATAAATCATTCAATGGGTTAGGACCTCAATATATTGCAGATATGCTCACTGAATATAAACCCAACAGATCACTCAGATCATTAGGATCACATCAGCTAGAAATACCAAGGGTTCACTCAAAGCATGGAGAGTCTGCTTTTAGCTATTATGCCAGCCGCAGCTGGAACCAGCTTCCAGAGGAGATCAGGTGTGCTCCTACACTAGTCACATTTAAATCCAGACTCAAAACACATCTGTTTATCTGTGCATTTACTGAATGAGCACTGTGCCACTGTTCGTCCGACTGTTTCTAAATTGTTTTAATTGTTTTATTTTTATCAGTATTTTTATTTTTTATTCTAAACTGTTTTAATTATTCTGATTTCTTTTGAATATTTTAATTTCTTCTATGTAAAGCACTTTGAATTGCCATTGTGTATGAAATGTGCTATATAAGTAAACTTGCCTTGCCTTGCCTTAATTCGGGTCATGGGGTCAATGCGACCCAATTGACTTTTACTTAATGAAAAAGGTTCCCTTCATCTCAGTGGAATAAGATTTTGTGACTTTTCATACATTATCTATCAATACACACACAAGAGAACTGGGCTAGATTCGGTTGTTCTCAAGGTATGTAAAAAATGTTTACACTTCTGGTCTTCAGGGTCAATATGACCCCACATTAAAAAAAAAAGAAATCCGGCATAAATCTGACATTTTTTACACAGAAATGAAGGCCTACTTAGAGCATAAATGCAATGTATCATAAAGAAATTATATTTTATATGCAAGCTAATGGTGTAGTTGAGGAATTGTGTGGTATACTGGATACAAAAGTACTTTGTATATCTCCAAAAACACAGCATTAATGAATAGATGAGAAGTAAACAAAAAAATGAATATATTATTTGTATGATTAAAAATGTATATTTACTCAATCAATTGTTGGGGTCTGGATAGAACCCGAAGCCCAGAAGTGTACATACAGGAAATGAAGACCACTTGAAGGTTCAGCAGCACAACTTTTTTCAACATTGATTATAATATGAAATGTTTCTCTGAGCATCTAATCATCATATTAGAATGATTTCTGAAGATCATGCGACACTGACTGGACTAATGACACTGAAAATTCAGCTTTGCATCACATGAATAAATTAGTTTAAACTGTAATAATAAGTTACCTCACTGTGAATTATTTTTTGTTGTACACATTACTTTTTTCTTCTTAAAAACATTAACAAAAATATTACTGACCCCAACCTTTTGAATATTACTATTTCCATTCTTATGCCAAATATTCTGACAGAAGACATACCTTTACAGGCGCCACACCAAGTCTTGTGAACAATGACCATCAGAGGGAGTCCACTGGACAGAAGAAGGTCAGAATTAGAAACAAAAATCAAACATACAGTAGGCTTTATGGGATTACACATGACCTGATTATATTTCTTAAAGTCTGGTACAGGCCTACCTTTCATAGACATATTTAAACCACAACGTCAGAGATGAAAGGGTATTACAGTCATATATACCTTGCTTCAGCCTCCTTCTTCCCATCTTCAAGGGTCCTCCAGTGAATATGGTCCCCAAATCCTTTAATAAACACAACAAAATGCATATGTAACATGATACATCCGGTTGAGAAACAGTGTTCCTGGAACAAGCCAAAGAGATCTGACACAAAACAACCAGATCCCATCAAAGTATTTCATCCAATTCCTAAATGCAATGACTGTTCTCTGACTTCGATACTATCGATTAATAACTCTAAATTCATTGTATCATTTATGATCACTTATGGGTTGCAAAATCCCACCAACTCAGGTTAAAAATGAGCTCATATCTGAATAAAACACACTGGTTTTACTAAATACGGAGATGCTGTAACAACAGACAGTCACCCTTACTAAGATAGTAGTGAGTTTTATCTCGGTCAGTCGTGAGTTGCATTAGATCCGCGTTCCGGGTCAGACTCAGAAGCCGGTGGTCCTGAAGCTAGCACGGCTAGCTTTGATAGGGATTGTTCTATATCGATTGTCTAAATGTATTGACATTTTTTACCTCGTCCTTTGTCCTCGGCTAAGACCTCCCCAAAATGTGAGGCAATGAAAACCAGTATACATGAAAGAAGCGTAATATTGAGTAAAGACGACGGCATTTTCATTCCGATGGTTGTTAGCCTTGAGCTGCCCTGGATGTGACTGAGAGAACTCGGCCGCTGGGTCCTAAATCCTGCCCGCAGAACTCTAAAGGAATAGACGCTTTCATCAGACGCGTTGCCATGGTGATGAGCTGGCCCAAAGTTAACTTCCGTTCTGTTAGTTCTATACTGTTTATTGGATAATACGGCATTGACTGTATTAGATACTATACTAAAATAGCTAGGTTTATCCGAGTATCCGGTACAGTGTTTCCCATGACATTTATTAGTGGCAGCCCAACTCATTATCAGCGCTGACCGCCACATATTGATTTCCGTGTTTTTTACAATTTAAGGAAAAGTTGTATTTGACTGCAGAGTTGCGTGTCAGCGCATATTCGCAAGCTCTCTCTCTCTCTCTCTCTCTCTCTCTCTCTCTCTCTCTCTCTCTCTCTCTCTCTCTCTCTCTCTCTCACACACACAAACACATTAACAGCGGAGCAGAATGTATCATAACGCTGCACAGATCCATCCAACATCCTGTCATGTGAAGACCCGCCTTAAAAAAAGGTTAGCAAGCATGTAAGAAGCTAATAAGGAGAGATATGTTCACCTAATAAAGCCTCGTCGCGCGCTCCGCTCGCCACAGTTTTTTAACACTGCGGTAAATCAGACACGTCGGTAGAAAAACATCTTGTCTCCTATTTTTGTTCAACGGGTCTGGTAGTGTCACATTTCAGTTTGGCCAGGTAACATTTATTTTCTTTGACTGTCAAGAAATACCAGCTACTATGGTTATTTACTTGTTATGGATTGTCTGCGCAAGTTTGCCGGAAGTTAAGTTTGGGCCAGTTTTATGCACATGCGCAGTACCGTGTGTTTATGTTGTCACTGCTGAAAGCGTCTATAGAGTTGCCATATTCTTCTGGGACATAGAATAGACATTTGTCCACGCACTGACCACTGTAGTGGACATTATATTTAAATTAATTTCTCTCTAAACACCATACAAGCACAGGCTTTTAAGAGATAGGGTTTCACCATGAAAACAATTCTCCTTGGTCTTTAAAATTGGATCAGATGCAGCACTCGTATGGATATAAGAGTAGGCTACTACATTAATCATGATTGTGATTTCAATTTGATTATTTTTCAAATTGTAAACCAACCTCTCAGGAACCCAGATATCACAAGGCTGTCTGATCTCCTATTTACATCTGGAAGACGTATTTTAAAGTGTTTGCTCATCTAAAAGATGTCTATAGGACGTTTCCTGCAGATGTCAAATAGACGTTTATAAGATGTCAGTTTAACGTGCATTCTAAATCATTACATCTTAGAGACATCTTCTAAACGTCTATTTGACATCTGCAGGAAACGTCCTATAGACGTCTTGCAGATGAGCAAACATCTTAAATACGTCTTCCAGATGTAAATAGGAGATCAAACAGCCTTGTGCTATCTTGGAAAACGTTATGGCATTTTTAATCAGGAGGACTTTCTGTTACAGAACAGGGCAATTTCACACATGTCCACTGTAGTGGACACAAAGACTTAAATCCTGTTTATTATTTATAATTAGGCTATACATCAATATTTCTATTAGACACCTATTATTAAAATGTTAATAATTATTACTCCCATTATTACATTTGATTTTTCATTAGGCTACATGTTGCCCCAGGAATACATTATAACAGTGTATAAATGTAGCCTACCATTGTATTGAATATGTATATTCATTTAAAGCAATTTTACCCACATATTGCATAAAGTAAGGTGTGTCAATTCATTCTGTTATATCTTTCATAACATAGTTGAGAATCATCTTTATCAAATTTTTGGTTAAAAAAATACAGAAACCCAAAAATTGATTGGTGAATGAAAAATCACTGTTTTTTTTTCTTATACGTGTAATTTCATGTAATTTTATTTTTTAAACAACTTAGTCCTGGTGTCCACTATATGGACATAGCATAACATATGAATAAAAAAATATTTCTAAATATTTCTTATGCTTGAAACAATGTCATAACATGAAAACATGCTGAATTTAAAAAAAAAACTTTTTCTCAGGGGGATATGGCAAAAATTAATTTCTACTCATTTCCTGTTATTCAGAAATTAAAATTGAATTAAAAGGGCAGCCAATGAGGAGCTGAATGTCCTTCAGAACTGTCTTTCCCTGTCACCCTTACTCTTGTTGTGCTCCAGAAATTGCTCTAATAACCTAATTTCTCTTCTCTAAAATAACCTAGAATCTCTTATGAAAGGGGATTTTTTTAGTAGCATCAACAATATAATTGCAGTTATTTATGTATTTGAAGTGTTTATTGTTGCATTATGTATAAAAAACAAAATGATTTCTTCACTGTAAAATCTAACATTGTTCTTACTAAGAATTTTTTGTTAACTTAACTTAAAGTCCAATAATTTGTTGAACTTACTTAAAATGTCTTAGTAATCTGTACTGTTTGCATGCTATGCTTTCGTTACTCAGAAAAACCTTGTAAACATTACTTGACTGGTTTGAGTACCATTTTGTAATAATTTTAAAATAATTTAATTAATTAGACATTACAATTTTATTTGCTTTCTCTTTTCAGTATAACCCCAATAACGATAGCAAATAAAATTGTAATGGTAAAATAAAGCCAAAAATAGTAAAATAAATCAATTAATTTATTCATGCCGCAATGCACTCTGGGAGTACACTTCCTCGACTCACATATACTGGAAAGTAAAAGATCAAGTATAGTATACAAATTATTTTAAGTTACTGGAACTCTCTTGTAAGTGTACACTACATGCACTTGTTAGTACTACATATTATTCCTATTTCACTTTACTCAGTTTTTTGAGTGCAATCGGTTTGCATGCTTTTTTCAAGTAAGGTGTACTAATTGGATTTTACAGTGTTCTTTTCAGAAAATGAAAACCGCAATATTTTACAGAAAGGGCAAAAGGAAGAGTGCAGAATTAGCTCTTCCATGTGATGAGAGTGAGGTTGAGTTAGCCTTCAGTGACTATGACCATGTGAGGAAGAATCTTTAGAGTCAGAGGCAAAAGGGACAGGTATGATAGAAGTAAATGTGTAAGTGCATGTCTATATGTGTGTGAGGCAGATTTTGCAGGAAAAAAATGTTCTAAGCCAGCTGTTTTTCTCTCTCTTTCTATGGCTGAAGATGAAAAAAAATTCTCAAATTTTGTCATATTATTGAAAATATTTCTTGAAATTACAACGCAGTGATTCAGTGGTTGGAGACTTCCTCTTTTGTTGTGGCACCAACTCAGTTAAACCATTTTGTATGGCCATTAAGCATTGTGAAACTAGAAAATAGAATTTCTCAGTATTTGGTTCTCGACTGATGATGAAGAGCTCATCAATGGTATGATGGGTCATTTAATCTGTAGAGTCTGTAAGGTTAATGTATTAGTTCATACATTAATTGTTATTAATTAAAAATGTAATTGTGGATTAATTCCATAATAACTCATTTTTTTAACTAATAGTGTTAATTAATATGTTAATTACCAGAATGAGCCAAAGCCTTGTATTTCAACTTCCAGATAATATGACAGGTACACTAATATGCATTAATACATGATTAATTACTTCATCGTTAGTGCAAATTCATGTGCAAATTACTACAATTACTAAATGACTAGTTAATAATGATGTGCCCAACGAGTAAAGTCATAACATAATGATACTTTTGCAAATCATTAGCTAATGATTAATTAAACCAGACAACTGGAAGTTGAAGTGCACAGATTTGACTAATTGTGGTAATTAACACGTTAATTTACACTATTAGTTTATAAAATGTTATTAAGGAATTAATACACAATGACACATTGAATTAAATAGCAATTCATGAATTACTTAATCTATTAATCGTATAGACTCTTTATAAGTTGCTGATGCAGTAATCATTAATTAATGGTTGAGTTTTTCATGAGTTATATATTAACTCATGCTTATCTGTGCATTTGTTAAGCATGAATTAATGCATATTAGCTGCACCCGAATTGTAAAGTGTTACCCAAATCTCTAATCACTGATCAGGCATTAGAATGAACAGTTGCATGTTGTTGCATTACTGATGCTTCCATATTGTAAAAGTCTTTTTGCAAAACATGCGCCGAAATTGCGACTGATTTACCAAAGAATCCACAGTGAAATGTACCAAACAAAAAAATAATGCTCAACTGAGACATTCACATTGTCGAAAATAACCAATAGCATTAGGATCCATTGGAAGGTAATGTTATTATTAAGCTCAAAGAAAATGTGATTTCTCAATTCACGAACCACTTTAATGACTTGTTAAAGGTATAGTTCACCCAAAAATAAAAATTCTGTTCCAAACCTGTTTGAGTTTCTTTGATGTGTTGAATACAAAAGAAGTTATTTTGAAGAATGCTGGTAACCAAACAGTAGACAGTAGTCATGTTTGGAAAAAAATTCTTTCAACATTCTTCAAAATATATTCTTTCGTGTTCAACAGATGAAAGAAACTCATTTAGGTTTGGAAAACTTAAAGGTGAGTAGATGATGAAAGAATTTACATCGAGTGGGTGAACTATACTTTTAAGATAATAGTGATAAACAAATACAAAGAAAGGATAACCTGAGAAATCTCTTTTCTTATTGGTCGTTATTAAGGTAATAATTGTTTGACTCTGCTTTGGCAGCAATAACCTCCACCAAACTTCACAACAGTCAGGAAAAAAACAACAACATTGCACTATTTAAAAGTGTTTCTGATGTTGATGCCATTTTTTGTATTTTCACTTAGATTCTATGTTTGTTGTCTTTGCTGATATCTCCACCAATTTATAGGACAAATTATATTGCAGTATTAACAAATGATATCTTACTATGGAAAATCATGACCAGTACAAAGTTTTGCTGAAATGCATGGCCACCTTTAATAAAACAGCAAGAAACAAATCCAAATTTCATAAATTACTCCATAAATAAATAATGCTTAAATACAATAAATAACTTAATAATAAATAATCATTTCCTTTTAGAAACAGTAAACTAAAATAACTTGGCCGGTAACAACTGCTAGCTTGCTATTTTGCCAAAATGTAGTTGAAAACTCGGTTTATTGTTATTGTCCGAAGGTTGAAACCCTTTAGGACTTTGCACAGCTTAAGTCGCTCTTGAAAAGAGTTTTGATGATCCATGGGCACCTGAAAAAAATAAATCATACTCACACATCAAAGAGGTCAGAAGCTTGTTTCCGCCACTGAATAAAAAAAATTAATGAATAATTGTGACTTTTTATCACGCAATTCTGACATTTTTTATCTCGCAATTCTGACTATATAGTCAGAATTGCGAGATAAAAAAGTCAGAATTGCGTGATAAAAAGTTGCAATTGCGAATTATAAAGTAAGAATTCGAGAATAAAAAGTCAGAATTGCGTGAAAAAAAGTCGAATTGCGAGTTATAAAGTCAGAATTGCGAATATAAAGTCAGAATTGCGTGATATAAAGTCAGAATTGGGTGATAGTCGCAATTCTGAGAAAATAAAGACAAAAGTGCGACTTTTATCTCACAATTTTACTTTTTTTCTTACAATTGCAAGTTTACATCTCGTAATTCTGACTTTATAACACAGTTTATATGTCGAAATTCTGACATCTTTTCTCAGAATTGTGAGATATAAACTCGGCAATTGCGACTTATCAGCAATTCTAAGGCGATAAAAGACTTTTTTCCCCCTCAGAATAGTTTAAATCTCACAATTCTAACTTTATATCGTGCATTTCTGAGTTTATAACACGCAATTCTGACTTTATATCTAGCAATTACTGACTTCGCAATTGTGACTTTATATTACACAATTCTGACTTTATATTACGCAATTCCTGACTTTATAACTCGCAATTCTGACTTTATAACTCGCAATTCTGACTTTCGCAATTGCGACTTTATATTACACAATTCTGACTTTATATCTCGCAATTCTGACTTTATAACTCGCAATTCTGACTTTCGCAATTGCGACTTTATATTACACAATTCTGACTTTATATTACGCAATTCTGACTTTATAACTCGCAATTCTGACTTTCGCAATTGCGACTTTATATTACACGAATTCTGACTTTATATCTCGCAATTCTGACTTTCGCAATTCGACTTTATATCTCGCAATTCTGACTTTCGCAATTGCGACTTATTACGCAATTCTGACTTTATTTCTCGCAATTCTGACTTAAACATGCAATTGCGACTTTATATCACGCAATTCTGACTTTATAAACACGCAATTCTGACTTAATAACACGCAATTCTGACTTTATATCTACGCCATTCTGACTTTATATCTCGCAAATCTGACTTTAGATTTCGCAATTGCGAATTTATATCACACAATTCTGACTTTCTATCTCGCAATTCTGACTTTCCATCTCGCAATTCTGAGAAATAATGTCAGAATTGCGAGAAGTAAACTCGCATTTGTGAGAAAAAAAGTCATAATTGTGAGATAAAAAATCACAATTACCTTTTATATTTTCTCTTTCTGTGGCGGAAGCTTGTTTCCTTCCATATAACAAAAGCAACATAAAAATATAACACAGTTATAATATAACATAGTATAGACATAATAGTTTTACCTCTGTCGGAGAGTTGTCCAATGCAGAGACAGAAAAACAGTTCTATTACGATGAAAAAAAAGGAAAGAAAATTAACTGATTGAAAAAGAGCCTTGCAGTTATAGTTACTTAACAGTAGTTTAGTAAAGGTGTTTGTACCTGCATGAGGTCATCGATGCTTCTGACGACTGTTTTGAGCTCTGGATTCGAGTAGGCTTGAAATGTTTCCCGATAGTAGTGGAGATCTTCTAGAATTCTCTTCAGGCATTCATTCTACAAAGACACATGTCAGTGTAAAAGACAAAAGACGCAGCCAATAAACAGAAGAACTGGAAGAAAGCATTTTAAATTTACCTCATCAATATTAAGGGCAGTGCTGTGACCACAGTCGGCGTTCTGTTGAGTGAAAAACAAATAATAGTCGTCAAATTATGATTTTGATAATGCTGAAATTCAGCAATCAAGAATGAACTGTGATGAAGAAAGGAGGCTGATCAGTAGGGATTAGCAGGATTAGGATTAGAAGCAACCCTAATAAAAAAAACCTGAAATATATGCTTTTGAACACAATTTGAGCATCAGAGAAAACATTCATGTGACAGTTCATCAAGTTGCAGGTTACAAAACACACACACAGCACTGACTCTGCATCTACGGCCGGGTGTTGTTAAACAGACCCGGGACATGAAGTAATTGATTGGGACCCAAACTGGTCCTCCGCATCAGACCTCTAGTGCCAAATGACGTGCAGCTCCACCTCTCCCGGATGTCTGAATAGGTGAGAGGGATAGAGTTATGGGTAGGATTCGGGGTGTGGTTGGGTATCCTAGCACCACCCACTACCCCCAAATTACGTTCAGAGAGGGGCAGCTGGACTTCACTGTCCACCATGGCTCTGCAGTGAATGCATGGCGAATGAATCCCAAGGAGGAGTAGGATTCCATGCGTTTTTCAAACATCCATAATAGCCGACTTCCTGTTGGGCAGGCGTATGCCGTAGACACGGCTTGATGAGCAGTTTGGTTACTGTAGGTGCAAAAGCACTAAAAAACATACACACATCACCGAAAAAAAACATACAAAAAGGGTGTGCCTCAGACCGGCAACTTGTGCCTGGACCTAATGATTTTCAAGAGTTTTTGAGCAAGTTAAAGGGATAGTTCACTTTGAAATTAATTTTTGATATGTTTTAGCTTGCCCTCAAGTGCATCCAAGACACCGTACTGTGGTGTCTTTTTTCCACAGTATTTTCAATTTTTATAATGTTTACGGTCAAACTGTTCTGTGTCTATCAGTCATTTAATGGAGGTATATGGGGTTCACCTCAAAGAGCATGCACAGAGAAGTCCAAATTAAACATGATTTAATGACTCGTAAATATAAGTACATATTAATGGCCTATGACACAGAAATGAGCGGTTTCACTAAAAAACGAACAGTATTTATATTCGTTTTAACCTCTTGTAACCACAGCCACAAAGTGCCCACGCCTTCAGATCACTTGGGACGTGGCTGTGGTTACAAGAATGGAGAGACAATATAAATACTGTACCATTTTCTCACACAAACCGCTTTTGTTTTGGTGCCCATAGGCCATCAATGTGTACTTTACAGTTCAAGTCGTTAAATCATGTTGGCTTGGAGTTCTCTGTGTGCAGTGCTCTAATGGACCCCATTGAGCTCTCCATTATATGACTGACAGACACAAACTGTTTGACCTAGAAAAATATCAAAATTGAAAATACCGCAGAAACAAAGACACCTACATCTTGGACGCGCTTGAGGGCAAGAAGCTAAAAACATCTCAGGAAATTAGTTTCAAAGTTAACTATCCCTTTAAGGACCCCAAAAGTACCCGGAACTTTTGAAAGGAAATGATAACAATACTTTGTAAAACAATAGGAACCTCTGCCCGTTCGGGCTTGGGTCCTAATCATAATAATTACTAATAATAATTTCGTAAGTGTGCTCCACTATTAGAGCATTATGACATCACTCTTACCTGTGGTGTGTGCAAGTAGCCACAGTTTGCGTCCTGAGGTGCACCTTTGCGTTTTGCTGTTTGCAGTCGAACCCGCTGAACAAGTGGTCCTGTAAGCGGATAATAAACATTATTAGACTACTTGTGTGTGTGGAAATCCATTTGGGGTGTCCGAAACCATAGTGGACGTTATTGAGTGCCCTTATTTTGCACTGCAATAACAGAGTGTTATTGTTTATTCACTCCTTCGAGTGATCAGTATTAACGAGTACAACAGAAGAATAAGTGAATGAGGGTTTAGGGCCAACGATTTCGGATTCAACCAGAATGTGTTTTTATTAGCTAAATGTGCTGGTTTATTGTAGATAAAACTCACTCACCATCGCGAGCACCGCGGACACGTTCCGAGCAGGGAGCGCGCGAGCGCGTTGCACGTCGTTCCTGTGAGGCTCAATGGAGATTCACGCGCTCTGACCGGGCCGGCGACGCCACAGCGACACAGCGCGAGGCACAGGATGCTTACTGACACATCTTGAACAAAACAACGACATCACATTTCATAAAACGTGAAGGATAAATTGGACAGCTACACTAGAGCCGGAGTCGTTTGTAGCATTAAAAACAGTAACAATACTTACAAGTACAGAGCCTGGGCAGCATTGTTGTTGCGTTAAGCTGTTGGATATTATAGTGCATAGGGATCAGGATTTGTCCTTTTATAAATCTTTTGGAGGTATGGGAGTTCCCTTTCGAAACATATTAACTCAAATGAAAACAACCCGCTGCCCATGTGTTTTGTAATTTCCGTGGTATCACAGATTTTGAGTTCTGGAGTTTAGGACACGATTGCTTGCATACATTGGGAATTAACGCACGTTTCGATTTACGCAGACATTGGCTACTTTACAAAGCAGTGCTGAGGACAGGATAACAATCTTGAGCCTTCGTATTCAGTAAAGCCCCTATTGTCACTTTAACAGCATTTTAAATTTAGCTCTATTCTCGTTTACAGTCACAAGCATTTAGCAGAAACACGCAAAGAAAAGTTAAGAGATGGTTAAGGGCATTTAAGAGATGTCCATGTGTAACGTCCCAAAGGAATTGTATTCGGATGTTATGATAGTAAAATAAAAATATATAAAAAAATATCCCAGGTTAACATCAGTCTGACAACATTTGTGGTATGCATAATGTTGATAACGAAACGAATTCCTGCAAGTAAACAAATTGAAACAAAAAAGGAAAAGAAGAAGGGACGACAAAGATGAAGCTGAAGGGATGTGATAGAATATTAATGTGTATTTACTATTTACTTTTACACTGTAACAGATATAAGTTATGTGCAGGACGATGATGATGCATCAGCCAATGTGTTATTATAGTAAATTTACATTTTCTGATTTAGTTATAGTATCTTAGTTTAGTTATTAATATCAAATATTAAAATATTAAACTCACATACCTTTACATAATGTATAAATTAGCCTACTTCTAATGATATTTCTACATTTCGTAAGTGTCAATTAAATTAAAATACTAAATAAAAAATTGTATATAACATTTTATTTTAACAATTTTGATAATGGTTGAATAACCGATGACAAAACTTATTCTATGCATTTTATTCATTTAAAATTAATTGCCCATATTTTAATTGAAGATATGCCTTAATAGCAACACTATGAATGCTAATTGAATGATTTCTCAATAAACTTTTAATTAAATCAAATATGTCTGAAATGTACATCTAATTAATGGAAATACTGAATAATAACCCCATTAATTACAAAAAAATATTGTTATTGTAATTATTGTAAAAATGTATATTTAACATAATACAATGTCATAGATCACTATTTTACAGAGACATAACATTAACTCAATTGACCTTTTCGGCTGACTAAATCTTAAGTGTTGATATTTGGATTAAATGACAAAATAAAAGATAGCAAAGCCCTTCATCAAATTGAGATGAATTTCCCTACTCTTTCCCTGAATGGTATCTTCCCCCAAAATTAGCAAGTCACCATGAAATCAAAATTGACAATTCTTATTTTTATGAATGAAATGTTGCTGAATTTATTATAATTCATTTATTTCATGCACATCATCATCATTATTTTTTTATTATTATTCATGTGCCCTCATAATCTTTAATTAAAATAACTTCCCCTCCCTCTCGGCTCATCTCTTTCTCTTCTTTGATGAGTGTTTACTGGCACGAGGGCGGCAATCTGTCAATCACATGAGAATCAACCAATAGCAAACCACAATCATCCAATAAATTCCCCATGGACAAAATCAAGTCCCAAACTACATTTGCTCTTGTTCTAGAAGCTGCTTCACGCTGATTCATCACAATATGGGATACATCACAAATCAGAAGTTCATTCCGACTTTAAAACGACGGTTCAAGCTCAACAGCACTATTATAAGCACTATATAGCACACCTTTAAGCTAAGGGTTTAAAAATATATATATTGGACCAATATTTCATTAAAGATAATGCTGTCAAATTTTTACTGTGGTAAAATGATAGCTTTTCTGTGTAAAAACTCTAAAGCGACAGAAAAAATGATCATTTATGTACATATTAAAAAACATGTTTAACTGAAAAAATGTATGTACGTGATTTTCTGAAATTATAAGCATAAAAAATGTATTTCCATCTAAGTGCTTCACTATAACCTTGATATTTTCTGTTTCTTCTTCTGACAGGTCATAATTTAGCTTGCATTAAACTGGAATGTTCCTCTTTTTTTCCCTTTAATGTCACATTTCAAGTAAAACTGTCACATTTCCCCTCTTTGGCACCAGTGATTGAAGCATGAAACAGCAAGCTTTCCTGATACCGTCATTTGGAGGGTTTTTCAAAAATGTACATACAATCAAGAAAGGTGTTAACAGAGGCAAACATTGGAAAACTCTCATGACTTGCACTGAAAAAAATTTGGAGTAGGATTTACTTGAAAAAAGCTTGCTAACTTTTTTTTCACTCAGAAAATGCTAGTAAATTTACAAAGATTTGCCAAGTAAAAACCTAAACATATTTATCAGTAGCTTTAATTAGAAATATTTAAGTTAATTTTACTTGGAATATGGAATTAAGTAAACTTCACAGAAAATAAGTAATTTAACTCGGCTAGTAAAAGGTTGATTAATATCGATTTCACTTAAACAACAATACTGAATTTTATTTAGTCATTTATAGTATGTGCTTTACTTAGATCATCTAAGTAATTTATATTACATCATGTCAGAGTGTTAAGCATCATATGAATGCAAAGACCTCAATACTTGGGTCGTTCGATGGGTCGTTTATGAATGCTGTCATTTTGAGCCACAAAAAAATGGCAAGTTACTAATACCGACAACAAAAAACAATGATAAAACAGTGTAAATACAGCTGGAAAACAGTGAAAAATGAACCTCATTAATTATTCAAGGTGCAGTGCATCAACACTATCTCAGCGCCCAATTTGTACGGAATTCGACGAATTATTAAAAAGTGTCTAATTCGTAACGACCTACTCGTACCGAAATTGTATGATTGGTCTAAACCCACGTGATGGTTGGGTTTAGGGCGGGGTAAGGGGTAGGTCATTTCGTACGAATTCATACGAATTGGCCAATTCGTAAAATATGTACGATTTAGCAAAATCGCACAAATTCGTACGAGTGAGGTCGTATGAATTGTTCCGAATTAGCCACTTTTTAATCATTCGTCGAATTTGTACGACTTGGATGCGTAAGGTTGGGTTGTATGAGAACCCCAGTACCAGAAAAGTTGAGTCATTTTTACTTAATTTTATTGAGTTGATTTTACACTTTCATTTTTACTCGCTTCAATTAAATACTGATATGGAATTTACTTCGTTTTCTTTATTCTTGCCTGAACTAATTTTTTCATGTAAATGTCATTGTTTTTTTTCGCTAGTATTTACTTCACCAAAATTATTTATTTTTTTTTTACATTTTTTACCCTTTTTTTCTTTTCTTTTTTCTGCAGGTGGCAGTTCCTGGAAATGCCTCATTACGGAGTTAACATTCAAAAATGTATATAACATATGTATTTTTTTAATATATATTATGAATATACATGTTCTTTTATTGCTTTTTTAAGCCACAATGTTGAACAAGAGTGGAAACCCCACTAAAAACAACTTAACTGCCTTTATTTTCCTTATCATTTATGTTAATTTGGTGGAGCAGACACGTCATAACTGATGTAATATTGTGTTACTGGGCTCTTGTCAGGGAGAGAGTGGGAGTGTAGTCTTGATCTGCGTAATCTGGCCACAAAAAGGAAGTAGAACTACTCTCGGGTCAGTGCTGTATGCTAATACTTTCTGACAAAGTGCTATTTTGTCAGATTCACTATTGTGTTAAAATTCTGCGGAGATCTGAAGTGAACTCAAAGTAAGAGAGATCTGTTATTTATAGTTATTTTCATTTATTGGGTTTTTTTATTATTATTATTATTATTTTTTTTTTTTGCAGTTTCGTTTTTGGGACTGACCTAATACAAACCACGATGACACTTGTTTGGTGTTGAGTGCTTCGTGCCTTGTGACAGTTTAGAAGATCAAAACATACTGGCCCATATTAAGTCATTTTATTTGACCGTGATTTCCTTTTACAGTTCTGTGCACGAAATACAGAATGGTGTGTCACTTACATCTGTGAAACAGGAAACACATTTAGAAGAAAAAGTAAGTAAAATAGGCATTCGTAAAAGACTGACATTATAGTTCATTGTGAACACAATAATACATTTCCACCACACTGAGGCAGCTTCAAACAAATATAATGCTAACATAACATTATTCTAAAATTCACGTTTGGTTAGGATTTCTTTTGGTTCTGAATTGATATGGAAGCTTGTTTCTGCCACAGAATGAAAAAAAAATTAAAAAGGTAATTGCCAATTTTTAACTCACAATTTAGTTGTTGTTTTTTTTTCTCAGAAACCGCAAATTTAAAGAGTTTATAACTCACAATTACAAGTTTACTGTATATCTCACAATTCTGAGAAAAAACCCTCAGAACTACAAGATATAAACTTTTTACTCGCAGTTTATATCTCAGAAGTCGTACTTTGTTTCCTCACAATTGCGAGTTTATATATTACAATTCTACTTTATTCCTCGCAATTGTGGGTTTTGTCTCACAAATCTGATTTAATTGTTCACAACTACAAGTTTATAACTTGCAATTGTGAGAAAAAATCTTCCATAGTTCAAGGGATAGTTTGTCTAAAATGGATAAGCCTTTATTATTCTATGGAAAATAAAAATATATTTAGAAAATGGCTTCATGTTTTTACCCTAACAATAAAAGCCAATGGGGTCCAATGTTGTTTTTGGACCTAACTGACTTTCAATGTCACGGACAAAAACAATTCTTGGAAATATCTTTGAGCAGGTTTGAAACGACATGATGGTGCGTAAAAAATGACAGATATCATTTAATTGATGGGTGAACTAGCCCAACAAGCTCATGGTTGTTTCCCATTAAGGTCCACCTACAATTCAATACATGATGAAACCAGCGGACATTCTACACAGGAACAGATCCATCCTGTCAGTGATTGATTCATGTTGAACGATTCTTTTACATTATGAAGGATCAGCAGAGAACTTCCTCAAGAGTGAGTGTGTAACCCTCAGCTAAGGTGCGGGCATGCATGAACACTTACAGCATGTATAATTGACATACATCCACACAAAGCTTGTAACATAGGCAGAAACACACACATCTAGTTGAAAAGGGGGTCTATAGCGAGTACACTGCTTCATATTATAGTGAAACACCAGTGGTTGGACCTTGTGCTGTTTGCCTCAAAATGGAGAATCACAGCGATTGTGGCAAACTGCTTTGCTTTTGGCCAGAGACTTCTCCGTCATGTGCCTCTGCTGGCTGTGCGCATGCCTGTTCAAAAACAAGACAGAAACGATTTTTTTTGTTACACGCCATTTCATCAAAAACTTATTGTAGGCTCTAATTTAAAGCACCCCTATTATGTTTTTTTTGGATATGAATTCATGTAGTCTTATGCAGCTGTAAATGTAAAAGGTCTGCAAAGTTTTAAAGATCAAAGTTTTAAATTGAATTATTGTCTCTTAAAAAATGATTCTAAACTGGCTGAAATGAGTTGTCACAGTAATTCTAGTCTTGCCCCCTATTCTGAACCCACGTATGTTTGGAACAAATTTGCATAATGCCAGCCTTGTGGTCTTTAAAAAAAAAAAAAAAAAAAGACTGGGTCATATGACCAATCAGAGCAGAGTGAACCAATCAAAAAAAAAAAAAAAAAAAGGACTGGGCCATCTAACCAATCAGAGCAGAGTAGACCAATCACAACAGACTGGGCCATCTGACCAATCAGAGCAGAGTAGACCAATCACAACAGACTGGGCCATCTGACCAATCAGAGCAGAGTAGACCAATCACAACAGACTGGGCCATCTGACCAATCAGAGCAGAGTAGACCAATCACTACAGACTGGGCCATCTGACCAATCAGAGCAGATATAGACCAATCACTACAGACTGGGCCATCTGACCAATCAGAGCAGAGTAGACCAATCACTACAGACTGGGCCATCTGACCAATCAGAGCAGAGTAGACCAATCACAACAGACTGGACCATCTGACCAATCAGAGCAGATATAGACCAATCACTACAGACTGGGCCATCTGACCAATCAGAGCAGAGTAGACCAATCACTACAGACTGGGCCATCTGACCAATCAGAGCAGAGTAGACCAATCACTACAGACTGGGCCATCTGACCAATCAGAGCAGAGTAGACCAATCACTACAGACTGGGCCATCTGACCAATCAGAGCAGATGTAGACCAATCACTACAGACTGGGTCATCTGACCAATCAGAGCAGAGTAGACCAATCACAACAGACTGGGTCATCTGACCAATCAGAACAGAGTGAACCAATCAAAAAAAAAAAATAAGTAAGAAGAAAAGATTGGACTATATGACCAATCAGAGCAGACTGAGTTAATAAAAAAAACAATGGCTCATCTGACCAATCAGAGCAGAGTAGACCAATCACAACAGACTGGGTCACCTGACCAATCAAAGCAGAGTGAACCAATAAAAAAGAGAGAAAAATAGACTGGGTCATCTGACCAATCAGACCAAGAAAAAAAGGACTGGGTCATCTGACCAATCAGAACAAAGTAGACCAATCACAACAGATTGGGCCATCTAACCAATCAGAGCAGAGTAGACCAATCACAACAGACTGGGTCATCTGACCAATCAGAGCGGGAGTGAGCACCAAATACACAACAGACTGGGTCATCTGACCAATCAAAGCAGAGTGAACCAATCAAAAAAAAAAAGAGAGAGAGAGAAGAGAGAAAAAAGACTGGGTATTCTGACCAATCAAAGCAGAAAAAAAGGACAGGGTCATCTGACCAATCAGAACAAAGTAGACCAATCACAACAGATTGGGCCATCTAACCAATCAGAGCAGAGTGAACCAATCAAAAAAAAAAAAAAAGAAAGAAAAAAGAAAGAAAAGACTGGACTATCTGAGCAATCAGAGCAGACTGAGCCAATAAAAAACAATGGCTCATCTGACCAATCAAAGCAAAGTGAACCAATCAAAAAAAAAAAAAAAAAGAGAGAGAAAAAGACTGGGTCATCTGACCAATCAGACGACTGGGTCATCTGACCAATCAGAACAAAGTAGACCAATCACAAAAGATTGGGCCATCTAACCAATCAGAGCAAAGTGAACCAATCAAAAAAAAAAAAAAAAAGAGAAAAAAGACTTGGTCATCTGACCAATCAGACGACTGGGTCATCTGACCAATCAGAACAAAGTAGACCAATGACAACAGACTGGACCATCTAACCAATCAGAGCAAAGTGAACCAATCAAAAAAAAAAGAAGAAAAAAAAAAGAAAAGACTGGATTATCTGACCAATCAGAGCAAACTGAGCCAATAAAAAAAACAATGGCTCATCTGACCAATCAGAGCAGAGTAGACCAATCACAACAGACTGGATCATCTGACCAATCAAAGCAGAGTAGACCAATCACAACAGACTGGATCATCTGACCAATCAAAGCAGAGTGAACCAATCAAAAAAAAAAAAGAGAAAAAAGACTGGGTCATCTGACCAATCAGAGCAGAAAAAAGGACTGGGCCATCTGACCAATCAGAGCAGAAGAAAAAGGACTGGGCCATCTGACCAATCAGAGCAGAGTAGACCAATCACAACAGACTGGGCCATCTGACCAATCAGAGCAGAGTAGACCAATCACAACAGACTGGGCCATCTGACCAATCAGAGCAGAGTAGACCAATCACTACAGACTGGGCCATCTGACCAATCAGAGCAGATATAGACCAATCACTACAGACTGGGGCATTCTGACCAATCAGAGCAGAGTAGACCAATCACTACAGACTGGGCCATCTGACCAATCAGAGCAGAGTAGACCAATCACAACAGACTGGGTCATCTGACCAGTCAGAGCAGAGTAGACCAATCACAACAGACTGGGTCATCTGACCAATCAGAACAGAGTGAACCAATCAAAAAAAAAATAAGAAAAGAAAAGATTGGACTATCTGACCAATCAGAGCAGACTGAGCCAATAAAAAAAACAATGGCTCATCTGACCAATCAGAGCAGAGTAGACCAATCACAACAGACTGGGTCACCTGACCAATCAAAGCAGAGTGAACCAATAAAAAAGAGAGAAAAAGACTGGGTCATCTGACCAATCAAGACCAGAAAAAAAGGACTGGGTCATCTGACCAATCAGAACAAAGTAGACCAATCACAACAGATTGGGCCATCTAACCAATCAGAGCAGAGTAGACCAATCACAACAGACTGGGTCATCTGACCAATCAAAGTAGAGTGAACCAATCAAAAAAAAAAAGAGAGAGAGAAAGAGAGAAAAAAGACTGGGTATTCTGACCAATCAAAGCAGAAAAAAGGACAGGGTCATCTGACCAATCAGAACAAAGTAGACCAATCACAACAGATTGGGCCATCTAACCAATCAGAGCAGAGTGAACCAATCAAAAAAAAAAAAGAAAGAAAAAAGAAAGAAAGAAAAGACTGGACTATCTGAGCAATCAGAGCAGACTGAGCCAATAAAAAACAATGGCTCATCTGACCAATCAAAGCAAAGTGAACCAATCAAAAAAAAAAAAAAGAGAGAAAAAAGACTGGGTCATCTGACCAATCAGACGACTGGGTCATCTGACCAATCAGAACAAAGTAGACCAATCACAACAGATTGGACCATCTAACCAATCAGAGCAAAGTGAACCAATCAAAAAAAAAAAAAAAAAAAAAAAGAAGAAAAGACTGGATTATCTGACCAATCAGAGCAAACTGAGCCAATAAAAAAAACAATGGCTCATCTGACCAATCAGAGCAGAGTAGACCATTCACAACAGACTGGATCATATGACCAATCAAAGCAGAGTAGACCAATTCACAACAGACTGGATCATCTGACCAATCAAAGCAGAGTGAACCAATCAGAAAAAAAAGAGAAAAAAACTGGGTCATCTGACCAATCAGAGCAGAAAAAAGGACTGGGCCATCTGACCAATCAGAGCAGAAAAAAGGACTGGGCCATCTGACCAATCAGAGCAGAAAAAAGGACTGGGCCATCTGACCAATCAGAGCAGAAAAAAGGACTGGGCCATCTGACCAATCAGAGCAGAGTGAACCAATCAAAAAAAAAAAAAGACTGGGTTATCTGACCAATCACATCAGACTGAGCCAATAAAAAAGAATGGCTCATCTGACCAATCAGGGCAGAGTTGCCACAGAAAGAGGAGCTCTAGAGAGACTGAATCCTTTATCGAGCAGTTTCAGAACACTGTGAGAAATGAGGTGATGCTGCAATGTATATTTAGAGAAAATTACAATGTTGTTTTTTTTACCATAGATGCATGTAACCCTATTGTAGGAGACCTCCAAAAAAAAAATGGAACCTTTACAATAGCATGATAGAGTGCCAAGTGATGAGCGTCACTTTGTAGGACAACTCGGAAGCTAAAGTCGCATGGGTTCCCTTGATCGAAAAGCTATGCATTGTTCCCATAGACTTTTGGAAAATCACAGAAAATAAGAAGAGTTGGGCCCTTACACGTTTTGTATATCAAGATAATCTTTACAAGTTAATCCAAAATGTATACATTTTGAAGCCTCTATAAAGTTTTTTAAAACACAAGCAGACACAATGAAGTTTAAAAAACCACAAGCAGGATATAACTAGTGTGTTTTATGTCATAGATCAAAACGTGAAACTATTTAGAGGCTTTGTTCACCACAGATCTTATTTCAGGCGATTTAGCAAAAACCCATTCAAAAATCCCATAGACTTTAGAGCGAGGGAACCGGGAGTGCTAAAATGCTAACTCACTTCTGCGTTTTGGCCTAGTAGAGTGACGTCGTAACTTCGGTACTCTATAGGGGCACTTTAAGCTGCATTTTGATTGGCTTACAGGCCTAACCTGGTCAGATCCTCCACATCTACCAGCACTGGCATCCTGTCTCCATGTGTAGTTCATCTCTCATGAGCAACAGCTGAACCAGCTCCTCATTCAGACCTGCAATGCAATTACAAGTCAAATCTAAGTCGTTATTGCCATTACCACAACAAAATATGTTTGTCTTATACTGGTTTTTGCTTATTATAGAAATATATATACACTACCGGTCAAAAGTTTAAGGTCGGTAAGATTTTTTATATTTTTAAACGAAGTCTCTTCTGCCCACCAAGGCTGCAATTGTTTGATAAAAAAATACACAAAACACACAGTAATATTGTGAAATATTATGACAATTTAAAATGACTTTTTTTAATGTTAATATATATTAAAATGTAATTTATTCCTCTGAAAAAAAGCTGAATTTTCAGCATCATTACTCCAGTCTTCAGTGTCACATGATCCTTCACAAATCACTCTAATATGATGATTTTATGCTCCAAAACATGTATGATTATTATCCATGTTGAAAACAGTTTTTAACATTTTTATTTCAGGATTCTTTGATGAATAGAAAGTTCAAAGAACAGCATTTATTTAATTAGAATCTTTTCTAACATTATAAATGTCTTTACTGTAACTTTTGATCAATGTAACTCATCCTTGATGAATAGAAGTATTGATTTCTTATTTATTTCCCCCAAAAATAAAATACAAATTCTTACTGACCCCAAACTTTTTAAAGGGTAGTGTTTAATGTAACAAAAGCTTTCCATTTCAGATAAAAGCTGTTCTTTTGAACTTTCTATTCATCAAAGAATCCTGAAATAAAAATGTAAAAAACTGTTTTCAACATGGATAATAATCATACATGTTCTCTTACGAGAGGTTCTCTCGTACGTTGCGTAGCCAGCATACGTATCGGGAAAAAGATCTTCTTTGCCAGAACAATCTGAAGCCAAAAATTTTTGCAGTAATTGTAATCATTGTCAACGCACTTCTCAGGGTGCAGGACCTAGTGGGCTGACTAGCAGGCTCATTGGTTCGTTCTGGAAGGGCTCAAA